>SNQJ01S0026270.1:56336-105485 GCA_010110895.2 Picea sitchensis | reverse complement strand
TATTCTATTTTATTGAAAGGTCTTATTAATATTGACCTTTATTACATCTGAATACATTGATCTACCTATGTGCGGGTTAGGACCTTAAAAATGTCATTGGTTGTTAGACAGACAAGGACTAGAGTTATAGGAGGCTATGAATCCACAAGAGAGGGGGCTTGAGGGGATAAGTTATTATTTATTTTATATTACTCATTTTGTGTAATGGGGGGAAATCATTTACATGAGATCTTGGGGGAAGGCCAATATGTTATTTATCCCCACGAATTAAAAAACCCCATCCCAGGTCTGTGGAAGGGGTTCGTTCTCCCATTGGAAAATAATCTCATTCTCGTCCCCATTCTGGTGTTGTTACTGGTCACCTCACACGTTCATTCACTCATTTTTTTCATTGTTCATCCTTTCTCATGGATTCTGCACTCCATTCATTCCTTCACTCACTCATCTTTCCTCATTTTGGTGCCTTTTCTTGGGAAAGGAAGACAAACTGCTAAAGAGAAGCCACCATTTTGTTGGATGTAGATATTGCTGGTGTAGTCCAGTCATGATTTGAGGCTTGCATGTATGATATGCTTGGCATGTGATCAACTTGGATCAAAACTGCGAGTCCTGAGAGTCCCATCATGGAGAGTCTCAACCAACTACACTGGATCCCTGGATGGAGAGGGACTTCCTGAGGGACTGCATGGAAGAGAAGGGTGGAGGCCTATTCTCGTGGGTGGTACAGACTGGGTAGAAGAGATTTGGATACTTGGATTGTTGTGAGTGTTGGAGAAGCCTGTGAGATATTGAGTGTTGACTAGTTTTGGAAGCCAAGTAACACTCCAGAACTGTCCTTTTGGATTCATAGCCCTGGCTCGGGGGTGACAATGTTGTTAAGAATTGGAACAACAATGTATATGATTGGGTGGAACGTCCTTGGTCTGCAGCCAGTTGGTATCTTATTTTATAAAAGATAAGTTCTCTCTGTTATGGTTTCCTTTTCTTATGTATTTATTTCTATTGTGCATCAAATGATTATACCTGAGATTGTACCTATAATATGCATGCTTTATTGTTAATAATGTGCATGATATATCGTGCATGTCTTTTATGTTGTGGTATGAATCTTTATCATTTCATGTATGTATTTCAAGCTTCTTTATTAATTAATTGTTATCAGAGTTTCCAAATCCTCTAAGAGGTTCCTTCTTGGTGTGGCATGCCTCTCCCATGGGAGGCTGGGTATGTTGCAGTTGGTAGCAAAGAAGAGTTTTAGTGGTGTTCCCAACTTCAGTGGCTAGGGACATTACAATACCAGTTGCTAGAAAAAAAGGATCGTGGAGAAATAAAATAAAACAAATCCGGAAATAAAACAGAGATATATGTGGTTCACCTAGTGTGGGCTATGTCCAATAGAGAAATTTACCGGTCCTTCCTTTTTATTATCCAACAAAATGAATGGATACAACCTACAACTCAACCACTATAACTTTCTCTTCTTTAACTCATAGTATCCTCTCTCATAATACAATATTCACACACCTACCCAGCCGTAATACAATTCCCTAATAAACGAGGGTTTCCTTCTAGGGGAAAAAACCATAACATAAATTCTACCATCATATATACAACCTTAAAATGAATGGTCCATATTGACTACAAAATTAAAATATACATTCATCATCCTTGAGGTTTTGGCATGCCAAAGACCTCGCAATAAAATCAACAACTTCTTTCTTCAAACCTAACCAATTATAATGGCTCTTGAAAACTACAATAGTTTTCTGGTAACCTGGGTGTCCAACATAAGGCAGATTATGAATTTCTTCCAATATCATATTCTTCAATTCCCGAGAATTTGGAACATAAATTTTCCCCTGTACATGAGGATTTCATCATTTTCCAGCTTATAGTCTTCAACTTTCTACTATAAATTAGCTTTCTTAAGTTTTTCCTTTACCTCCATGTATTTTTCATCTGACTTTGCAGCCTCTAAAATCCTCTCTTTCAAATATGATTGGTACATGATAATTGTTGTAGCATGCATCTCATGCACCCTCCTTCTCAGTGCATCATATACTTTGTTCTCTTTACCTTTGATATATTTATCTCGAAATCATATTCACTAAGGAAATCTAACCATCTGCTTTGCTGAGCATTTAGAGTTGGTTGTCCAAACAAGTATTTCATACCACTATGGTCTATCCTCAACTAAAATATTTTTCCCATGAGGTAGTGCCTCCACATATTCAAGGCAAGCACTATGGATTCCAACTCCAAATCATGAGTAGCATAGAGAATTTTATTCTATTTCAAATTCCTTGATTCATAGCACACCACATAAGGACTCCACCAAGCCCTTTTTACATGCATCAGTGAATACAATTAAGTTTTCATTTGTATCAACAATCCTTAGTATTGGAGCACTTGTTAATAAATTCTTCAAGTGTTGGAAACTCCTTTCACAATCTAATATTCACTCAAACTTCACACCTTTCTTCTGTAAAGAAGTAATTGGGTGTGAAATCTTTGATAATCCTTCAATAAATCTCCTATAGTAACCTTCAATACCATGAATGATCTCACCTCTTATACATTCCTTTGTGTTGGCCATCCTTCAATGGCATTTATCTTTTCTATATCTACTGTTATTCCTTCCTCTGAAATTATATGACCCAAGTAATGAATTTTCTTCTAGTAAAATGAGCACTTTCTCAATTTGGCATACAACTAATGCTCCCACAATACCTATAACACCATTCTCAAGTGTTTCTCATGCTCTTCTTCATACTTAGAATATATCAAACTATCATCCAATAATACAATGACAAACTTATCCAAGTAATTCCTCAATATACCTTTCATGAGACACATGAAGACAATTGGTGCATTCATTAAATCAAATGGCACCACTGTGAACTCATAATGGCCATACCTTGTTCGAGAATATTTTTTCATCTTTCAAATGATCAAAGAGATCATCTATCCTTGGAAAATAATACTTGTTCTTTACAGTTACCTTGTTCAACTACCTGAAGTCAATGCAAAGTCTCAAAGTTCCATCCTTTTTCTTTAGAAATAATATTGGGGCACCCCAAGGTGACACACTTGGGCGTATATACCCCTTATTAATAATCTCTTCAAGTTGCATTTGTAATTCCTTTAGTTCTGGTGTGCTCATCCTGTAAGGATTCTTGGATATTGGGGTTGCTCCAGGCATCAGATTGATGGAAAAATCAATATCTCTTTTGGGTGGAAATCTTGGTATTTCTTTAAATACACCTTCTAACTCTTTTAGGACTGCACAATATTCAATATTTGGCACCTTATCTTTAGTTGTTTCTTCCATATGTGCTGCAAATATTTGACATCCTTTTCTATAACTTTTCTTCAGCTACAAAGATGAAATTTCTCTGACAATTATTGTTCTGGGAATTTATTATACTATATTTAAGTTGCCTTCCTCGTCCAAGAAAGTAAATTCCTTATTATAAAAGTCTAGGACAACATGATGTTGATCTAACCAATCCATACCAATTAGGAAGTCATAGGAACCTAAAGGTATGATATTCAAATTTTCTCTGGTGTTCAATCCATTCATGTTCATTGGATATACCTTAACCATCTCATTAATTTATCGTTTATCTCCTGTAGCTAGTTTCACCATCTAAGGTTTGCCAAGATTGCTTCTTGGCAATTAGAACCTCTCCACCAACTTAGGATCTAGATAACTATGACTAGATCCTGAATCAATTAAAATAACAATGGTTTGGGTATTGATCTTACCTTATATTTCAATCATATGTGGTTGAAACTCAGCTTGCTTATTGTCCAGAGATGCATAAATATTAGGTACATTTATGCCCATGTACTTCACTCTTTCAACTTGCTGTACCATGTGAATAGACCTTAGTTTTTCACTTCTATGAGGGAAGTATCTGTACATGTCATCTCACTTACAAGCCCAACATTGAATAGGTGGTGTTGGAAGCAGGCCAAAGCAGAAAGAAAAGCGATTTTGGGAAATAAGGCATGCACGAGGAAAGCGACAGCTGGAAGGAAGAACAACACTTGCACATGCATGGAAGAAATAACGATGTTAGGTTTAGGGTTTTGGTAATATATTGTAATGGATGAATAGCCAAAAACATATAAATATAGTTACCTAGGTCTCATAGAAGAGACTGAAGAGAGGAGGACATTATTGTAACAAGTTGATAGAGATATAGGGAGATGAATACAGAGAAGCGAATGCTATGTAATATTTTTCTATATGACCTACTTTTGTAAGTTGTTGCGCTAGAGAGGACTAAATGAGGGGAGATCTGAGGGTTAGATCGCAGGTTGAGGAGCCTAGTGCGATCTAGTCCGCCTCACATTAGATATTAACCTGACTGAGAAGAGTTGTAAAGCACGCGGCGCTGGAGAAAAAAAATGACTATAATAAAAGAACCAAGAGACAAATCTTTATGGACGTAGCCCAAGGGGGGGTGAACCATGATAATATCTATGTCATATGATTGATTGCATGTATTTATTTATTGTCTTTAGTAGATATAGATGTGCTAAATGAATGAGTTATTACATTTCCTGCATAATCGTAATGACAATGTATTCCATCAATAAAGTTATAATAGAAATCCCAGTATACAGTTATCAGATCTCTCACTCAATCCTAGGTTGCAAACACATGAGTCTTGTAGCCACCCATTAAGACTATCTCGGGTGAGACAGTGCAGTGCACCCTGTGTTCTGCGTTGCCTTCTAGTTTACCAGGAGGGCTGATAGTTTTAAAGGCTTTGCTGGAAACCCAAACATACATGAACCCTGGGTCACTCAATACAAACTCAGAACGAATATATAACCAAGTAAACCAACAAATGGTTTCATTTTCGTTGGTAGGAACAATAGAGGATTGAGTACATGAGCTACATTAAATATATGTGAAACGATACGTAACATCTGTGGGAGACAAAGAAAGAAAATAGTGAAGCAGAGAAGAAAGAAATGAGACACAAAAAGGGGATGTTGAGACCTTGGAATCCCAAAAAAGAAGAGATCAAAAGATGGCTAAGAACAAAAGAGATGGAGTTTGAACAAAAAGATAACAAAAATCCTTGAATAACACCCCACAAATATCTTGAGAAATACATCTTCATTGATTTGCATGAAGTCATTTTCTGTGATTTTCCAAACTTATTACAGTAGTGGATACTAAGGTTGAAGGATAACCACACAACGAACTAGATCCAACAGTTAGATTGGACCCCAATATAGATTGAGGAGCTATAGAAGGTGAAAAAAAAATTCACCCGTGTAGTGGATTTTTGGCTTGACAGGATTGTGGTAGGCTTTATAATAGAGTTTGCATTAGATACAACGAAGTCGTACAATGTAGCGGATAAAGAGTTTCTATGCGGATCTCAAGGAAGGTACATTATATCATTGTATACTTCTATTAAGTTACTGCTATATAACAAAGGTGTAATGACAATGGATTCAGACAACTAAACTTCCCTACGTGCATGGGGGAAGGGGGGAAACATTGACAGAAAAAGGAGGGATGGAAGGAGGAAAGGATAAGAGAAATAAGGAGGAACCCTTGGACCCAATCATGATGGATGAAAACCATATCAAATAGATCATGGTGACAACTGGAAATACGCATAACAAAGTACCCTACCAATACAAGGTGAATACCAAGAAGAGAGTTGTAGCTGCGAGGGAAGGCTTGGAGAGTGACGAGGAAGAGGAAGAGGATCTTTGGGCTGTGGAGAAGATTGAGGAAATCCTATGCGCAACATATGAGAGGAAGACAAGAGGTCCAAGAACAGGAAGAGAAGGCAAAAATCCTATCCATATTAATGTTAGTGTGGAAGCCATAAACCCATGTGCAACTAATACACCAAAGAAAACACCACCATTTAGACAACCGAAATTCGAAAGAATTCAGATAGAAGGAAGTACATCTACACAAGGGACAATAACTGGAGGAGCCAGTTCAGGCAATACTAGTCAAGTATATACACTGCACGGAGGTGGTAGTTCAATGCTCAGAATGGCAGGACATGATCCCACCATTAGGTTACCATAATTTAAAGGAGAAGCATCGGAGGACCCAGAAAAACATTTGTTCATCTGTGAGAAGATTCGGGAAGAAAAAAAGATCATAGACGAAGACACTAAATTGACACAGCTAGTGATTACATTAAGGGATCGTGCATTGGATTGGTACATGAGTTTATCTACAAAAAATCCACATGGGACAACCAGAACAATTGCATATATTAATAAATTTTTGATAAACAAGTTTCAAAAGACAAGTTCAGAAGATCAGTACATGAATGAGATGATTGAAATTAGAAAGAAATTGGGAGAGTATTTATGGGAGATTGATCAAAGATTCAAGTGACTGAAGGGAAAGTTGAAATATCTCATGACCGATATGCAACATAGGCACTTGTTTGTCAATTCACTACTCCCACACTTAAAATATCCACTGCGACAATAGAAGTTTCAGACACAGGCAGGGGCTCTGCAGGCGGCCCTTCAACTGGAAGAAAACCAATATTAGTAGATGGATCCAACCATCAAAGAATTGAAGGCGGATCTGAAAAACTTAACATTCCAACTAAACAAGAATAAAATTAAAGACAAACGAGAAGTCATTTGGTGTACTACATGCATGACGAAAGGGAACCACAAGAACGAATGTCCAACATTCGCGTAGTATATGGCAACAAGAATGTCAAATCTATTACCAATAGGAGGACTATGGTGAAGAATCTGCAAGAAACTAGGTCATGACCCATATCACTACTCAATGATGTAGAAATATCAGACAGTCCTAAGGAGTTCATATTGCAACTTTTTCAAGTTAGTGGGCCATGATGACAAAGATTGTAGAACTCTGGAATTGATGCGATAGAGGACATCAGATGCATATAGAGTGCAAGAATAAATGATGACTGGGAAATCCACACCACAGTTCAATCAAGTTCCAGCCCCGTACAATACTGCAAAATAGTAGTATAATACTGTGAAATAACAATATAATATAGTGCAACCACAGTACAACACAACACAACCTTAGTATAATACCGCGCAGTATAATCAGGCGTCTCCGTATAATGCATCGAGAGGAGATCGAGCGAGCTACAGAGATGGAGGACAAGTGAGAGGAGGTGTTGGACGAGGTAGAGGACCAATGGTATGTCATAGCTTCCAATAACTAGGACATTATGCAAGGGAATGTCCACTTCCACCAACAACATGTATGTATTGTCACGCATCATACCATGATATGGAATAATGTCTGACACTATTAGTAAAGTTTCAGGAAAAAAGGAACCAGAACAACTAGAGTGTTCAGTGGATGTCATCCGAAGTGAGGGATGAAGGATGAAAAATCAACATAGTTACCCATGAAGGAGCTAAAATAGGAAATGACGTAGTCTGACAAGAGCCAATACAACACCAGTGGGTAAATAAGAACGTCAAACCAAGGAAGCAGTTCAACGCGCAGAAGGAAAGGGAGATATTTAAGCAAGCCTGAGAAGAGTTTGAGGAGGAGGACATTGCATTGACCTCAACTGCACAACAAGGCAAGGAAGCGCCAGAATATGAGATGCCTTCGTTATTGGATCATACCAACAAAATGCAATCCATGGGACAAGTAAGTACAATCAAAGGCTTTTTGCAATCATGTGTAAAAGTATTGAACGATCCATCATTTTTCAAAATATTAAAAAACATATTAGAAATATGTAGTATAGAGATGGAAGGAAAACTAGAACAAAAAACCATCAATCACCTACATATAAGGACAAGAACCAGTAGGGAGTTAAGAATAAACTCTAACATAGGAGATTTCAACATGGGATATATCATACTAGATCTAGGATCTGAAGTGAATGTATTACCAAAGAAGACATGGAAATGCATGGGAGAGCCCACATTAGGATATTCACCTGTTCAACTGAAACCATCAAATAAACACAAAGTCCTACCAATCAGTATATTGAAAGGAGTGACAGTAGACCTGGATGAGGTGCGCACTAAACCAGACTTCAAAGTAATTGAAATAGTGGATGACATAATACCATATCCAGCGTTGCTTGGTCTAGATTGGGAGTTCAACAATCAGGAAATAATCAATTTGAAGACAAGGAAAATGACAATTGAGTGAGGGGAATACAAGGTCATCGTGCCATTAAACCCATCAGAAGGGGAAATGTTTCTAGAACCTACTTTCTTAGACTTAGAGGAACTTGGCCAATTGTACAGAACAACTGCGCGTGATGAGGATTACGTAAACCCAACTGCAGATGGGATATTCAGTTGGAGGAGCATTACTTCATGTGTGAGAGACTCAGATATTGGTTTATAGTACTGACCAGAAAGGCTACATGAAGTTTCCATGAGAATATGTGCAAGAATAGACCACGCAGTAAGATACGTAGGCATGGAGATAAGGGAACCACCCATTTTCCATGGAATAAACGATCTGGAAGTATTCTTGGCATAGTATGAGGATGAAGTTTCAGAGAACTAGAGACTCTTAGCACTGGATATAACACCCCAAGGCCACACCTGAAAGATGGTGGGGCACACACAAAGAGACAATAACATATTGGTACCAATGTAAGTGGTTACTTCGCATAAGGTTCGGCATAGAACATAAAAGAAAAAAAAAAGAAAAAGTATGATGGACAGGGGGCACTAGAGGAACACTTGGAGAACTGTAGAATGTTGTTGAAAATGACACCCCTAGATAAATGGCCTCACCATTTCATACACACTCTAGAGGGCATACCAGCGAACTGGTATACATACCAGAAACTGCGCAAAGGAACTGCAACCTGGATGGTATTGCAACAAAATTTTACAGTCACTTTTTTCGTTCAAGCATGAAAACCCCAACATAGATGCATCTCTTAAACATATAAGAGGGATGATATTCATCTAGGAACCATAAGTCAAATTTATAACAGAATAACAACAACGGAACAAACAAACAATCAAGAAATTGTTGTCATGTTACCATGTTCACAAGGACACACCACAGGAAGACAATCTGCGCGATATTCAGATCGAGGAAGAGGAAGGAGAAAGAGAAGTGGAAGGTCCACCTATAGAATCATCATTCATTGTTGCATCGATCAAGGAGAAAAAAAGTCAATATTGGGACATCTGAGAATCCCAAAATGGCCAGCATTGGAGATTACTAGGATGAGAAAATAGTAGAAATCATAATAGAGTTATTGTGTGAGTATAGTGACCTGTTTCCCACAACATTTACAGATATGAAGGGTATATAAGGAGAGCTAGGAGAAATGAAAATACCACTCAGAGATGACGTGAGACCGATCAGACAACAACCATACAGATTGAACTTGATATATAAGCAGAAAGTCAAAGCCAAGATCGACAGGATGCTCAAAGCCAGAATCATAGAACTAGTGGAAGAATTAGAATGGATAAGCCTGGTGGTAGTTCAGAACAAAAAACAAGGAGGGATACAGATATGCATCGACTTGAGGAATTTGAACGATGCATGCATACATGACCTGTTCCCTACACCTTTCACATATGAAGTGTTGGATAATGTAGGAGGACACAAAGCTTACTCATTCACTGATGGATTCTCAGGCTACCACCAAATCAAGATAGCACAGGAAGATAGATACAAGAACACCTTTGTGACAGAATGGGGATCCTACCAATACACAGTCATGCCATTTGGACTAAAGAATGCACCAACAATATTTTCTAGAGTAGTCATCCATGTGTTTAAGGAATTCATCCACCAGTTTCTAGAGGTATACTTGGATGATTGGACAATCTATAGTTTGTTGAAAAAACATGTAGAGGCATTATGACTGATGTTAGAAAGATGTAGGCAGTGCCAAATATCACTAAACATAAAAAAATGTATATTTGGAACACTATTTGGGATACTATTGGGCCATATAGTATGAAAACAAGGTTTACTAGTAGATCCTGCAAAGATTGCAGTAATTGTTAACTTTCCACCACTGAAAATAGTCTTTTAGCTAAGAGAGACATTGGTACACACATGATACTATAGAAAGTTCATCAAAGGATATGCACAGATTACCGCACCAATGGAAAAACTGTTAAGAAAAGTTACAAACTTTCAATGGAACGACGATTGTCAACATGGTATGGATACATTGAAAGAGAAGATGGTCACCACATGAATACTAGTATTTCCAGACTGGGAGATGACATTCCATGTCCATGTAGATGCATCATCCATATCACTTGGAGCTATCTTGGTGCATCCAGGAGCAGGAGAGTTGGATCACCCCATAGCATTTACGAGTAGAAAGATGTCAGAATCAGAACATAACTATAAAACCACAGAGAGGGTAGGCCTAGATATGGTCTACGCACTACAGAAGTTCAGACATTACTTATTGGTAAAACACTTTAAGATGTTCACATATCACTTAGCCCTTAAATATCTAGTCAACAAGCCAGTTTTGGGGGGGAGAATCTGTCAATGGATACTATTGTTTCAAGAATTTAACTTTGAAGTCATAGTCAAACTAGGGAAATTGAATGCAGGACCTGACCACCTATTAAGGGTCACAAATGGTGAAGAACCTATGAATTTAGAACACAACTTCCAATACGCACAATTATTTTCAGTCCAGATCATTGATGAATACTTTGTAGATATCATTCAATACTTGAGCATAGGTACTGCACCACAAAAATACAACAATGCACAGAAGAAAAACTTGGAGGTTCGGGATGCAGTCTATCAACTGATCGCATGACGCTTATACAAAATGGGCACATATAACATCTTACGAAGATATGTGTTAGAGAACGAAAGACCAAGATTTTTAATAGAGGCCCATGAGGGAATATAAGGAGGAAATTACGTAGGAAAAGATATCGCATAGAAGGTATTTCACGCAAGATTATGGTGGTCGACCATTCACAGAGACTCAAAGGAATATTTCCATAAATGTGATGTTTTTCAAAGGGTTGGTAAACCCAACAGAAGGGACAAGATGCCACTATGACCATAGGTAACATTGCAAGGATTTGATAAATGGGCCATATACTTTGGGGGACCAATCAACCCAACAACAAAAAGAACAGGAGAAAGGTACATCATCACCATGACGGAGTACCTAAGAATGTGGGCGGAAGCAACACCAGTGAAGGATTGCAGTGAAAAAACAACAAAAATCTTTTTATTTGAACAAGTAATCACTAGATTTGGATGCCCAAGAGTTTTGATGAGAGACCAAGGTACGCACTTCATTAAAAACACTATCAGTGCTATGACCAAAGATTTCAGATTCCATCATCAGAAGAGCACACCATATCACCCACAGGAAAATGGCACAGTAGAAGCATTTAACAAAATCCTTGAGAATGCGCTGACAAAAATATGTAATGTCAATAGAGATGATTGGGACCTCAATGTACCAGTCGTATTATGGGCCTACAAGACTACGTGAAAGAAGTTGACAGGGAACATGCCATTTAAAATGGTATATGGCCAAGAAGCAGTAGTGTCATTAGAATTTATGGTACCTATTATGCGCGTAGAAGAAATTACACACATGAAAGAACGAGGCGTAGTATAGGAGAGACTAAATTCATTGATGACAATGGAAGAAGATGGGATCCTAGCAGGGTTTCACCAACAATTTCAGAAAGCAAGGGACAAATCTTGGCATGACCTGAACATCAAGAAGAAAACTTTCAAGGAAGGAGATTTAGTGTTGATGTATGACAACAAATCCATTCAGCACCCAGGAAAACTTAGAATGCACTGGTTAGGACTGTAAGAAGTAAAGACTGTCACATGTGGGGGAGCTATATATTTGAGAGACTTAGTAGGCACAGAACTCAGAGGGATGATCAACAGGAGCCGACTAAAGCTGTATAAGGATAGTCGACCACCCACAACTTGAAAATTCACCACGCAGTGGGAAAAAAAAAAGGATATCAAATGATACCAACGGAGGTACAGTGCGACAAAAGGAGAAGGAACACACATACTAAAGAAAACAAACTTGTCAAGGACAAGGACAACGGCTAGGTCATGATGAAAACAAGCGGGAAAAGTAAAATGACAAAAGAAGTATGAAACGACAGAGTTATGCAGAATTGAATGCCTAAAAGGATCAACGTGACACCGCATTAATTGCGCCAACTGGAGATGGTGAGGGAGAGTAATGGAAAGTATGAATGAATCATAGTTTCATTGAATCCATCATAAATGTATCATCTTCAACGATCTTCATGCGATGACCATATAAAACATGGACGTGGAAGCAAAGAGGTTATTGAAAAACTGGAAAAGAAAGAGAGTGAGAAAGCATACAAAGCACAGAGCACAGCTCATAGAGGTTACATAGACCATTGGACTCAACCAACGCCCACAATTCACCACTATGGTACCACTGAAACAAATAGAGGACACCCAGACTGCACGACACTCCAGAGATAGAACCAAGGCATAGACACAATCGTAGGAAATCAAATAACAACCACCAGTGGTCATCAATGTCGACAAAATCCCCTCACCAGATACGAAACCGATGAACCCCACAACTGTGGTATAAGAAACCCAAAATAGAATACCTGAGGGAATGAATGTGGATATGCCAAAATAAGCATAAGAGCAACAGAACCAGGGCATGGGAACCCTAAAGGAGGAACAACTAGAGAACCTTGAAGCAGTTCCAAGTGTCAATGGGATGGAGACAAATCAGGGAACAACAGTCGAGCGAGACAAATCTCAAACAACCATGTGAAACCACCCACAGGAAGGAACAGTTAAAGATATCACGAGCTGGAAAAAATGGTATTCCAAAGTACAAACGATGGCGGCTGGAACCTTGAGCCAGCCACCGCCAAAGAAGGACAAGTAGCAGGTACCTAGGTCACCGTGCAAGAAACTCGTCGTAGCCCTTGTTTTTCCACATATACCAGATGGGGTACGGGTGAAATCAAACTTTCTAGGTCATGTCAAGAAACTAAAATACAGAGACCATGATATAACATACACAGACAAGTTTCTGGAGTTCACAAAGAAAGTATACTATAGACTGTGGGCATGAATGCACTTAGGGAACCAATTGATAAACCACTCTAGTGGGCAATAGGATTGGAGAAAATGGGGATTTTAGGTCTACTATAGATACCACACTTTGGCAGAGGTTAGTACGCAAAAAAATGCATCAAGCAACTAATGGCAGTCACACATGGAGAGGATACATGGTTGGACAAGATCATCTCGATAGATGTAGAGATTATTGCGCACATCATAGGGTTTCCATCCCGAGGCATGGATCTCATGCAATTTCTCAATGATAAGACAAAGGAGAAATCACTCGCAGAAGAGATGAAGAAGAAATACGACACTGACAGGGGGATGTGAGGAATCATCATCAAAAGGATCAATGATGCCGTGACACAAATGGCCACAAAAATATTGGCCTGCAATCTGCTAAGAAAATGTTGCATGGAGGAAGTTCCAGATAGGTTCATTGCAGTTGGAGCACAATGTGCCAAGGGAACCACAATTAGTTGGGCACCGTATCTATTGAATTTGTTCCTAGATGATTGCAAGGATGCGCAGGATCTAGGAACAAAGTTTCATTATTCATGGATACTCATGTTGATAGCCATCATGGGATGGAAGGAATCGAGTTACACATTTTTCGGCACTAGACCCACACCAAATTGTGGAACGAGGTATTTATCACTTGGCGCCGCGTTAGATTCCAAGCACAACAAGATGAACACATCGATATTTGAAGGATACCTTCACAACCTATAGGAGGATATCTCCAACCTCTGTATAATAACACCACAGGCTTTCGCACTCTATCAGGACATCACCAACTTCAAGGCCACTTGACATGCGATGTGGATACAGGCCTGGAAGGACCCCAATAATTAGTGGCTACAATTTCTCTATTTCGTCACAGAGGGCGACATTGACATGGTTATTTGGGATTAGGAGGATGACTGGAAGATTCCAGCCCTCACCTAAGAGATACCTACAAAGGCAACAGAAGAGGAGGTAGGGCAGGAAGAAACACAGACCCAAGAATCCCTAGTGCCCGAGAAATGAAGGATGGGTGAGACCAAAGAAAATCAGACAAATGAAGGGAAAACTAAAAAAGGGACCCAGAAGGGGAAGAAGAATAATATGCAATTGACCCAAGTACAACAGAAACAGGATGAGGCAACATAGGAGACTACACCAAGTCCCAATTCACAAGAATCAGGCCCAACTAAGAGACCAACCACTCATACGGGAGGCCCGCGCAAGAATACAAAGGAAAACATAACCCCTCCAGAATATATGATCATGGAGGATGAGGCAGAAATGATAGCCCAAATTGTTCAGGAGCGTACATCTAAAGATTTTGAAAATGTTGTGTTCCACAGGGATATAATTTAGGAGGAGCTGTCCGACATGCAATAACTCCTAAAGCAGATCGGGTAAGTGCATGCAGTAGCATGGGAACAGGTCCATCAACATCACACACAAGAGAAAGATCGGAAGAATGGGAGTGAGATACAGTCCACACAATATCGTAGCCGAGTGAAAAATTCCACATTACACCCAACATGTTGCGCATGGACGAGATCGTGGTGAAGACACCCCTAAAGGACTTAGCTCAACTTCAATTGGTATTTCCACGGATACCATCCAGAGCTCTACAAAAACTCTAGGTTAGTGTTACCCAAGAAGTTCAGTCTCATGCACTCATAGACTTAGTCGAATTACAATAGGAAATGGAGAAGTGGGACGAACTAGAAATAATATGTGAGCAAGATAAGTTCGATACCCAAGAGGAGAGGGAGCACGCAAACAGACTGGAATGAAAAGTGGAAGGAACTTACGAGGAGATTCCAAATACCGTGCAGAGGTATGAACTCACAACAACACAAAATATTGATCATATTTCATAGGCAATCGATCAATATCATAAGTATATTGAGAATCTCCGTGAGAATCTCACACCCACCACTCCACCAGTGGTAAGGGAGCAAAGGAAGTAGGAGCCAACAACGTAGCTGCAGGAGATAGAACAATAGGTCAGCACAACATCCAGCTTGTTCGATAAAGAAACACAGCTTTGGACGAAGCTAGAGGAGGATCAACAAGTCAAAAGGTGGGATAAGGAAGAAGAAAGGATAAGCGTAGGTATCCAAGACCTCAATCAGAGGCAGAAGAAAATGCCCATCACAGAGTGTGTCAAAGGGGCACAAGATATGAATAAAATGTAGACATAACTCACCATTGTGCAAACACATAAAAATGAGCGTCATGCTAAAATGGAACCGCTTCAAGAGCGGTGGTAGAAGTCATTTCACAGGTAGAGGAAGTCAAGACACTCAGATCACATACCTAGGTAGAGTGCGCAGGATTGATGAATGATGGAATTGCATCCCAGATAGTAGACACACTCAAGGACAAGACCGCGCAAGTACAAACACAAGTAGTGGAACTCAAAGAGAAGTTCCAGGTGATCACCAAGGAAATTGATGAAGCACATAAAGGTTAGGTGGCTCGGGACGAGCCACATGTCAGTGTTGGGGGCCTGTTGGAAGTAGGCCAAAGTGGAAAGTAAGTTGATTTTGGGAAAGAAGAATTGCATGAGGAAAGCGACAGCTGGAAGGAAGAATAACACGCACACATGCATGGAAGACCTAACAATGTTAGGGTTAGGGTTTTGGTAATATATTGTAATGGTTGAAGAGCCAGAAACATATAAATATAGTTATCTAGGTCTCATAGAAGATACCAAAGAGAGGAGGAGATTATTGTAACAATTTTATAGAGATATAGAGAGACGAATACAAAGAAACAAATGCTATGTAATATTTTTCTATATGACCTACTTTTGTAAGCTGTTGAGCTAGAGAGGACTGAAGGAGGGGAGATCTGAGGGTTAGATTGCAGGCTGAGGATCCTGGTGCGATCTTGTCCACTTCATATTAGATCTTAACCCAACTGAGAAGAGTTGTACAACGCATGGTGTGGGAGCGACAAAATGACTATAATAAAAGATACACGAGCCAAATATTTGTGGACGTAGCCCAAGGGGGGGTGAACAACGGTAATCTTTGTGTCGTATGATTGAATGCATGTAGTTATTTATTGTCTTCAGTAGATATAGATGTGATAAATGAATGAGTTATTACATTTCCCGCATAATTGTAATGACATTGTATTGCGTTAATAAAGTTATAATAGAACTCCTAGTATACAGTTATCATATCTCTCACTCAATCCTAGGTTGCAAACACATGAGTCTTGAAACCACCCATTAAGACTATCTCGGGTGAGAAGATGCAATGCACCTTGTGCGCCGCATTTCCTTCTGGTTTACCATGAGGGACGATAGTTTTATAGGCTTTGTTGGAAACCCCGATAGACATGAACCTTGGGTCACTCAATACAAACTTAGACCGAATATATAACTAAGTAAACCAACAGGTGGTTTCCTTGGTGTTTGTC
Organism: Picea sitchensis; assembly: GCA_010110895.2. Taxonomy (NCBI): domain Eukaryota; kingdom Viridiplantae; phylum Streptophyta; class Pinopsida; order Pinales; family Pinaceae; genus Picea; species Picea sitchensis. The sequence goes on along the minus strand of SNQJ01S0026270.1, from coordinate 88,969 downwards.
CCAATGTCTCTGTCATTATGGATTCTTTAGAGGTTGGATGTCCCTAAGAGTTACTTCTAAAGAATGGTGGCTTATTCCCCTTCTTCCTCTATTACATCTTTCTTTCCTTCTTGTCCTCCCAAGATTTTTGGTAAGTTTCTCTCCCTTTATGTTGATCATAAAGGTACGCAGGCTTTCTTATAGTTTCCTCCAATGTTTTTGGATCATCATATTGTATCCTATCACTGATAAATGATGCTAACCCACTCAAATATATTTGAATATTAAATTTATCCTCCTTCATGAAGAAAACATACTTCAACAACTCTAAAAACCTCCTTTCATATGCATATATGGTCATACTCCCAAGTTTGAGTTCAAAGAATTCATTCATTTTCTTATCATTGTATCTCTTAGTCAAGTATTTGCTTTGAAAATACCTCTTGAGTTCTCTCCAAGTCGCATTTTTCTCATCAATGTGTTGTACCTACACAAATTGTTCCCACCACATTGATGTTTTTCCCTTGAGCTGATGAATAACAATTATACCTTCTTCCTATGAAGAGTAATTATGCTATTGAAAATAATTCCTCATGTTTAGCATCCATGTCTCTACTTCCTCATCCTTATTTTGTTCTCCATCAAAAGTAGGAGGCTTGATTTTGTTCATTTCCCCTTATAGCTCATACACCCCAGACCTCTTCTTATGATTTCTAACAGGGGATGGACTTGAACTGTTGTGTGCTCTCCTATTGGAATTCCTTGGAGTGTGATGGTGATACCTACAACACTTCTTGTTATTCTCCTCATATCATGAGACTTGTAGCTCTTGTATCTCCTTAACTCAATCTCCTTATCCATCTTCTTCTCTATTCTATCCAATATCTACATTAAATTGATGTTGAAGTCTTCCTACTGCTCCTTGGATTTCATAAGCCTTTCATTATCAACTTTATAACTCAGGACATACTTTTGAAAAAAAATGTATGGTCTCTACCAAATTCATTCTTTCTTCCTTACCTTCTTCATGTCCATTTGAATTTGTACCTTCATTACCCATATTAACTTGCATTCCTCTGATCTCTTCTTCATGGATGTAAACTCCCTACACATCTTCCATGATTCTAAAATTTTGTTGAGCCCGTCCTAATCTAATTTTTGTTAACTCTGCAAAATGTGCAATGAACAAAAAATTTTAGGCTAAACAATTTATCAAATTCATGAAATTATGTACAATTCAGTTTGCATAATGCATCATAATTCGTCCTTCTGATTTCTTGTGAAAATAAATGCCTGGTGACTCCATGTTTTGCCTACTTTTTTACTACTATAAGTCTCTTTTTTTACATAATGATCATGCATTTTGTATCTCCATTTCCTTTCTTGAGCTTATTATCAGGCTATTTTCATCAAATCGATATGGGATACGGATAAGGTATGTGTTGAATTTATTTGATAGCTTAATGTGAAGTTTATGTTTAATTAAATGAGTGTAATTGCTTAATACTTGTTATTTTGACTAAACAGGAAAAAGGCATGATCCGACCCTTAATCCAACAGCCCAAATTTTCAACAGACATATCTAGACCTCCATCCATCCCTTATTATGGAACTCAGAGCACACCAGATTTGGCCGTTAGCATAATTGCGGGTGTTTTTGGGCAAAACTAGAACATGGGTTTTTTACCCATTATCGCCCTCTTTCTATGGCTCCTATTGTATTTCGATTTAGACAGTTACATATAGCTCGTATATTTCCACTATGATTTTAAGAGGCATTTCCTATTAATAGAACAACTAAACTATTTTTTGGTTTTGAGACTTAGTTGACCCTTTCAGTGGTCGACCTCTCAGACTCTATATATACCTGAAGCCACATAACACAAAGGGGATGCCTATGATGAGATAATTGTCATACTGTTGAAAGACTTGTCACTATTATATACATATTTCTGGTTTTTAATGAAATCTAAGTTGATTTGCTAAATCTGGTTTTTAATGAAATCTAAGTTGATTTGCTAAATTGTGATTGTTCTATAAGTTGGAGTATGACTACTTGGGGGGGGCACCAATAGTTTGTGCATTCAGATATATATAACTCTTTCTTTTTTAGGTCGCTCTTTCAAACTATTTTTTGTCAATTACAGACATTTTTCTAACTGTGTCACAACTACATATATTCTCTTTTAATCATTGAAATTGTGTTTGAAAGTAGATACATATTTCTTGCAAGTTGATCACTTAAATAATTGTGCATATTCCTTTAAATATTGTTTAATCTCATTTAACTTGTATTGTGAATATTTTAAGTTAACCCCTGCAGGACTGTGTAATCACATCTTTGTGAATACATTTCCAGTTTAAGTGTGACAGTGTAATTTATGATTCTGACAAGAACATGTGTGCAAAATATTGATATTCCTTGAATGGAAAAGTTTTCAGTAGATCAATTTAGTTTCCACTTTACATTTTTCTATAGAAGTCAATGTAAAATTAATTCCATTTGAAGTAGACATGATATTTAGATGTCATTGTGATATAATTCTCCATCATATTTAGATGTCATTGTGAAATAATTCTCCATCGTAGACACAAATAGATGATGTTTTTTTCCTTATTCAGTAGGATAGTGTAAACTAGATAATTTTGTTTACCTTCTTCAATAAGATTAGTGTGAAAAATAGATGATGTTTATTATTTTCCTTATTGTATAAGTAAATATGATTTCTTAGTTTAGTTTTAAACTCCATTTTAAAGTAGATTTCACTTAAGTAATTGTTTTTGGAAAAGATAACTTATTCTCATTGCATACTCATAGATTGGTGTTTATAAGTAGCTCTAATCTCAAATAGATTTTGGTTTTCTTACATCATCGTTTGAAAATATAATTGTAGGTTGAAATCATAGTTCTAATCCCTAGGGTAGATTACTCCCCTTTTCTTGTTCAATTCACTTTCCAGACTTCATTCTGGTACTAGGATTTAGTCATAGAATATGGTGGTAGGAATATATAAATAGTTAGGTCCCATTCTATCTTGACTCATACTGTGTTACAAATCGAATTTTACTTTCCCTGGTCGATAATTTAATCAAGGTAAATTAGGTATATAATTTAGCCATCACTTCCCAATCAACTTGGCGTGCACTACTTATCAATTATGAACCCATAATGAGCATGCACAAGTCTTACACATGCAACACTAAAATGCAGTGCATACACCACACACTTATATATGACATGCATACTTTTCTTTCACATGCCAAAATATATTGAGTACCACTTTTGTGTCGCGCACCAACTACTCCGTGTGCATTTCCATCACCACACAACACAATTCCAAGGTTGAGTGTGTTCACACCACGTGCCAATAATATTACCTTCTTGCAGCATGAATATTCAACATGCATGCACTACATACCAACGTTGCATGTGCACCAACAAATTCGAACTGCACGCTTCCAACACTCTAAGTTCACACATCACACATCACATTATTAATCATGCACCACAAAATTTTCACCTTGCTATACCAAACTTTAGCGCACTTTTCCGTGCACCTATATTCTATGCACGCCATCAATTATACCTAGTGCAATCCCAAAACTTAGTGTGCATACCCTATGTACCATTATTGTTTTGCGCAATGTGGCTCTGCATAGTGAAATACCCGTTTTTAATGCACAACATTATTTTTCCACATCACTGGCTCTGCACAGTGAAATGCCCAATTTTAATGCGCACTCCCATGCACCTTTATTTTTCTGCGCATCACTACTACTTAGCGTGCACAATATTTTCGACACTTAACTAATTTTTCCATAAATTTGATGCAGAAATTGGAGCTTTTTTCCGATTTTCACCCAATTTCTACCATGGACATTATGAAATCATGAATTTTTCTCAATTTCACTCCAATATACCCAAATTCAACCTACGCAACAACAAATTTTTGTGTGTGTTTCTGGTTGATATTCTTGGCATGGGTTTTCCAATTCATTCATGAATTGAGAATTTTATTCAAACAATTCCACTCAATCTGTCATGGCTTCCCTATAACTTCAAATTCGACCAATTCCTGTATGAAATTTATTAAACAAGGATTGATATTAAGGATACCTCATCACTTAACCAAATTTCCCCAAATTCTCCCTAAATTTAACAATAGAAATTGGGGATTTTGCCCAAATCCACTCAATTACTTCTAATTTCCGTCATGGACACATTGTAACTTGAAATTTATCCACTCATGAATTCAATTCTCTATGAGAATCCTCTTTGACATTATGCTAACTTGGCCCATCCAGGATCAATGTTGAAAACTGGGCTCTGATATCACTTTGTAACATACCGAACCACCTATTAGGATATGTGTAACATTTCCATCCACCCAAAGGATGAGCTACACTACTTGAATCCCTCTCCTGGACTTATTTCTCTTACAAATACCTTTAAAATTAATAAAGATGCATAAAAGAAAGGAACTAAACGACATGCACAGTGATAAACAACAAGCATGCATACTCTAAATATATATTCAATTCAACGATAAATAAATACACAATGGAATAAATCATATACATGTAATTAATATCATAACATAGAGCACTTATATTTTATAGAAGAAAAACACCAACTGGCTATAGACCAAGGATGTTCCACCCAACCATAGACATTGTTGTTCCAAGTCTCAACAACAATGTCACCCCTGAGCTAGGGCTATGAATCCACAAGGATAGTTTCAGAGTGTTACTCGGCTTCCCAAACCAGTCATCACTCAAGTTCTCACAAGCTTCCCAACACCCACAACAATCCAAGTACCTAGCTCTCTTCTACCCATCCTACACAACCCAACAGAAATGATCCTATCCCTTCTCTGCCATGCAGTTCCTTAGATTTTCCTTCTCCTTACAGGGCTTAAGTACAACCAATCCAGAATATCCATGTTGGGACTCTCAAGACTCACAACTGTGAGCAAATATGGACACAGGACAAAACATCTCAAACATGTAGGCCTCAAATCATGGCTATATTATACCAGCAATCTCTACGACCAACCATACCATGGTTGCACTTCAACAGTTTTTATTCCTTTCCATATCCAAGACACACATGAGGAAAGATGAATGAGTGAGGGACTGAATGGACTGAATGAGTGAGTGAGTGAGTGAGTGAGTGAAAAATGAGTGAAGTGACCAGAAATAGAACAAGAACAAGAACATGAGTGAGAGAGAGAACGAACCAATGAACAAATGAGAGAATCAACAAATGTGAGAACCCCCCAACAGACCAGGGATGGGTTTATGTAATTCATGGGGATCAATAACCTCTTGTCCTCCCCCCAAGAATATCACGTAACTGATTTCCTCCATTAGACAAAATGGGTGATTTTAAAATATAAAATAAATAATTATCCCCTCAATCCCCTTCTCTTGTGGAATCATAGCCCCCAATAACTCTAGTCCTTGTTCGTCTATCATCCAATGATGCATTGATTATTAATAATGATAAAAAAATTATGTTTCTTAGGCATGATAGCCTATTTTAATTGTTTGGGCACTCTGGCCTCTCAATAATTAAGAAATAAATTATTAAATATGGGGCTCAAAACGTGGGGTGTTACATCCCCTGTCCCTTATTTTGTCACTATCCTTAGTGCATATACAAAACATAGATCAAAATCTAAAAATTTATTCAAAATTTTGTGGGTACTTAGATTGCATGGAATCTTCATGCTCCCATGTAGAATCTTTAGGACAGTAGGTCCACTAAACTTTTACCAACTCTATGACTCGATTCCGGAGCATTTTGAATTTTCTTTCCAATATTTGCATTGGTTGGACCTGAAAGTCTCCTTCTGTATCTACATGAATTAGATGCCAATCAATAACATGGTTAGGATCATGTACATATTTCTTTATCAAAGAGACATGAAATACGTTATGCATATTCATGAAAGTAGGAAATGAAAGCATGTATGCAACTGGCCCTATTCTGTCCAATATCTCAAATGGACCACAGAATCTGGCTACCATCTTTGTACAACTACCCAAATTCAAAGAGATCTTCTTTGGATTTACTTTCAAAATCACACGCTCCCCCACTTGAAATTCTCTTACTGTCCTATTCTTATCTGCATAATTTTTTTGTCTATCATGAGTGGCCTTTAAATTCTGCTTAATCTTAACCATATGGTCTTCCATTTCCTTAAGAAAATCTGGCTCAAGTACCACTCTATATTCTAGGTTGTCCCAGTCCACTGGAGTATTTCATTTCTTACCATACAAAGCTTCAAATGGGCTCATTTTCAATGAATATTGATACCCATTATTACAGGAAAACTCAACCAAGTGCAAGTAATCTTCCCACTTAGATTGCTTATCCATCACATACATTCTCAACGTTTCTTCAATTACTCAATTGACTCTCTTTGTCTTCCCATATGACTATTAATGGTAAGATGTGATAAAGTTTATATTTGTACCAAATCCTTTAAATAATCCATTCCAAAAATTTGAAGTAAACTCTGTGTCTCTATCCAAGACAATTGTCCTAGGTATCCCATGCAACCTAGCAATCTCCCTCATGTAAATTTATGCAATATTAGCTGTTGTATGAGTTGTTTTCACAGGAACAAAATGAGTAGCCTTTGTCAATTTATCAACCACTACCATGATTGAATCATGTTGTCTTTTTGTCTTGGGAAATTTAGTTATAAATTCAATGGTTATCACTTCCCATTTCATCTCTGGAATTGGTAATGGATGTAGAAAACCCACTAGGTGCCTATGCTCAACCTTCACTTTCTGACATTCCATACATATGGGGATGTAATAAGAAACATTCTTTTTCATTCCCGACCAAAAGAATTGGATTCTTATGGTTGTAATCATTTTCTGGTAACCGTTATGTCCAACATATGGAACATTATGCATCTCTTTTAATACCAAATTCCTGATCTCTCTAGAACTAGGAACATAAACTCTATTTTTATGCATAAGTAATCCATCTTCCTTCATCTCATACTCTTTCATTTTGTGTTTTACATATCCTTGTTGTAATATTTCCTTTACCTGTAGGTAATGTTGATCTGTAAGAACAAAATCTAAAATTTTTCTCTTCAAGTATGATTCATGCATACTAACAACTGTAGCATGCATAAGATACACTCTTCTACTAAGTGCATCGACAAATTTAATTCTTTTCCTTTGACATGCTTGATATCAAAGTTGTATTCACTTAAAAATTCCAGCCATCTTGTTTCCCTAGCATTAAAAGTTGGTTTTTCAAAAAGATACTTCAGACCATTGTGGTTTGTTCTCAATTCAAATCTCTTCCCTATGAGATAATGCCTCCACATCTTCCATGCATGAACAATGGAAGCAAGCTCCAAGTCATGTTTGGCATAGTTCCTCTCATGTTCCCTAATCTTGTTGGACTCATAACCAATGACATGTCTGTTTTAAGTGAGGACTCCACCAATCCCTTCCTTACATGCATTTGTGCATACCACAAAACTTTCATTTGGGTCATCAATCTTTAACACGGGGGAACTAGTAAGTAACTCCTTCAACAAATTAAAGTTATCTTCACATTCAGATGTCCATTCAAATTTAATTCCCTTATTTTGCAAAGAAGTGTTGGGATGATAAATATTAGAGAACCGTACTATGAATCTTTTGTAGTACCGAACTAACCCCATATAAGATCTAACTTCTGAAACATTCCTAGGTGTTGGCCATCCTCTAATGGCTTCAATATTCTCTAGATCCATTGCTATTCCTTGTTATGAAATAATGTGTCCCAATTAATGGATTTGTTCTTGGTAAAAAGAACAGATAATCACCTTGACATACAACTGATGTTCTCTCAACACTTGCAATACCAGTTTTAGGTGATGTTCATGTTCCTCTTCAGACTTGGAATATATAAGTATGTCATCCAGGAATACTATGAAAAACTTATCCTTCTGAATATTTAATTCATTAAGAACATCAAGACAACGGGTGCATTAGTAAGTCCAAATGGCACCACTACAAATTCATAATGCCCATACCTGGTTCTGAAGGTTGTCTTATGGATGTCTTCATCCTTGATTCTTACTTTATGGTATCTTGACCTCAATTCTATCTTTGAAAATATATTTTCTCCTCTTAGCTGATCAAAGAGGTCATCAATTCTGGGTAGAGGGTACTTGTTCTTTATAGTGGACTTAGTCAGTTGTCGAAAGTCAATACACAACCTCAAGGTCCCATCTTTCTTTCTGATGAAGAGTATTGGTGCTCCCCAAGGTGAAACACTTGGGCCTATGTACCCTTTCTTCAACAATTCTTCAGCAATTCCTCCAATCTCTGGTGTACTCATTCGGTAAGGTGTTTTTTACACTAGGGCAGATCCTGACACTAAATCAATAGATAAATATATCTCCCTTTTTGGTGACAACCCTAGTATTTCTTGGAATACATCCTCGAATTCTTGTAGTACCGATAAATATTCAATGTTTGGACCCTTTGTATTTTTTGGCTCCTCCACATGGGCTGGATACAATTGACATTCTTTTATGAAACATCTCTTCAGCTATAAGGATGAAATCTCTCTTATAGAGATGGGTCTTGGAACTCCCTTCACAATGTTCTATTTTCCATCTTCATCAAGACATGTAAATGTCTTACTATGACAACCTAGGACATCATGATGATTTTCTAACCAATCCATTCCAATTAGAATATCATAAGATCCAAATGGTATGATATTTATATCAGCACTAGTATTCACACCATTAAGACTTATGGAACAACCTCTGACCATATCATGGATTCTCCTTTTGGTTCTAGTGGCTAGTTGAACCAAACTTGATTTTCCAAGTTTAATTTTATCCAAATGTAATGTATCCACTATTTTAGGATCAATGTAACAATGACTTGCTCATGAATCAATTAAAATAGCAATAGGATGATTTATGATCTTACCTTCCACCTTGATCATGTGGGATTGGTATTTTTCTTGTCGACCATCTAAGGCTGCATAAATTCTTCCCATATCTTCGATTATTGTAGCCTCTTGGATGTTATGCATGGTGTTCACTCTGTCCTTTCTGTGTGGGAAATCATTGTATAGGTCATATTCTTTGCATCCTCAACTATGGATTGGTGGTCTTCCCCTTTTTCCCAAGGAGTCATCTTTCTTGGACTCACCCTTAGAATATTGGTCTTGATGATTTTTATTAGGCTTATTTCTATTGAAAGGAGGTTTGAATCCCTTCTTCCTCTGATCATACTTCTCCTTCTTCTTATCCTTCCAAGACTTATGCATGGATTCTCTTCCCAGGCCTTGTTCATACATGTATTTATCCTTCCTGATGGTCTCCGTCAAGGTCTTGGGATCATCATACCAAACATTTTCTTTATAAAAGGATGGTATTCCACTCAAAAACCTTTGTATTTTCACCTTTTCATCATTTATAAACCTTACATACTTTAACAACCCCAATAACTTCTTCTCATACTCTGTCATGGTCATGCTTCCCAACCTAAGTTCAAAGAACTCCTAGATTTTCTTGTCATAGAAATGATCTGAGAGGTACTCCTTCTGGAAATACTTTTTGAACTACTTCCAAGTGATCTTATTCTCATTAATATGGTCAACTTGCTTCAGTTGATCCCACCACATAATAGATTTCCCATGTAAATAGTAGGTGGCAATTCTAGCTTCTAGATTTGATGAATAGTTATGCAATTGGAAATATGTCTTGAGTCCAAGAAACCATGCTTCAACATCATCTTCCCTTTCTCTTTCACCATCAAAGGATGGTGGCCTAATCTTCCTCATATCTCCTTGAAAACTGTCCAATTCATGCCTTCTTCTTTGGTGCCTAACAAGAGACACCTATGGACTACTTATGAAATTTTCAGATACATAAAACTTTCTTGTTCAGTAAGGAGGTGAGTGATTTATATGAGCTCTACTAGTACTCTTGGAATAACCGACTCTTCCATGATCATCTCATCTGTCATGATACCTTCCTTCTTCCTCTTTCTTTGAGCCATAATTTTTTTTTCTCTGCAACTGATTTAAGATTTACAGCACTCGGGCATTTATCTAACTTTTCTCTCTCATCAACCTCTCATTTTCTGCCTTGTAGCTCTGCACTTATATTTTCAGGATTCCTATAGTTTATATAAATGTTTCTTGCTCCCCTCGGCCCTTGTGTCCATTGGATTTTGTATCTGCATTTTAAAATAGGATATTATAGCCTTCAGCCTCTTTATCATGGCTAGAGGCTCCCTCACCTTCTTCCATTTCTTGAATACGGATTTTGAGCTGATATGATTAAACCTCTTAATTTTTCAAAATGTGCAAGTGACCATTTTGTTAGAATTAATCATATGATAAACAAAATTTATCAACAATGCTACAACCATGTCCTTTCAACTCTTGAAGAATATATATATATATATATATATATATATATATATCGCCTGCTTTTTACTATATATATATATAGATATATAGATAGATAGATAGATAGATAGATAGATAACAATTCCATGCTATCCCTTAGGCGATACATAATTTAATTACGCAGGCACTTCCTTCACACCACTTTTCCAAGTGACCACGTCTTGAAACTCAATTCTGCACAGGCACTTCCTTCACACCACTTTTCCAAGTGACCACGTCTTGAAACCGCGGGCCAAATATTTCATTAGCGTTGTTCCTTCTTCCAAAACATAAATTCGGCCATTATCCCTTTTCCCTTCATCTCTCCATCGTATGTGACCATGAATATGACCCTGGACTTGGCTGAAAAGTGCTTATCTGGAGCTTCAGGACTTCAAGCTTCAAGGGTTTCACCCTCTTCACACTACATTCCCTCCAAACGCCGAACTGGTGAGCTCCTGGAGAGTCTCTTTGGAGTATCACTACTCCAGTGCTCTGGAGCTTCAGAATTCATAGGTTCTTACTACAACTCACCTGAAAATTCCCAAACTTCTGAACTTCTGGAGTCTCATCAATAACCACGCACTAGGGGCTGATACGTGGCGAAACCATGAATATGACACATGGCCCATTCTACGAGTGACACATGTCAAGTTATAATTAACCCAAAAGGTCTACAAAAACCTTGAAACAAGATGACATGTGGCACGTATAAGGTAGGTCCGTGTCACCCTAGGTGATGTCAAACTTCCACATCACTCCAACTTTATGGGCCTTCAAGGCTTTAGGCTTCAGAGGATTTCCTAGAATCATATTACAATTCCTACGAATGTCGAAGCAACAAACCCCCAAAGGGTTCGATGATCAATGGCCCAGATTTTCTACTGTGATATGCGGTCATTAGAAGCTCTAGGACTCTGAGATTCAGGGAATTTCGCAACATAACAAACCACTTTTCCCCCAAACGCCGAAATGGCTGACTCCCCAAACTGTTTCTCTCTGAAGCTTTAATATTTCAGTACTTCTTGTAACAAAACATTGCAAATATCCCAAAAACCAAATTTCCAAACAGATCTACGTCATTCTAGGTGACTTGATCATGTTGTGTCAGTCCGATGCTCTAGGTCTTTGGGACTTCGGGCTTCAGAGGGTTTCGTTGTTGAACACCACCCAACTCTCGAAATGTCGAACGCTAAATTCCTGAGTACTTGCTAATCTTCGTACACATTTCCCCAAACACGAATGATCCAGATTTAATTTGAAGTTCGACACTTCGGGAGATTTTCTTCCTAACAACTTAAGGAATTTCTTCTCCCAGAGTGTCGAACCGCCGAACTACAGTGAGATATATGTCTCACACTCGTTCACACGCAGATCTGATAGATGGGATCTGATCTTCCCCACTATTCCTATAATATTGCAGATATAAAAAGTATGAAGAACATAAATAAAATGCTAGAAATGGTAGATAAACAACAATATAACCAGAACAACACAACAATAACACTGAAATGATATCAAAATAACACCAGAAAGAACACTTTGATTCTGAGAGCAATGTTCATCGGCCTCTTCGAGGGGGAAACCTCCAGTCGAGCAGAGCTCTATTACAATAATATCCAAGCTAGGGTTATCATACCCTCGACTCCTATTTATACTAAATATGTCTATCAAAAGAACCATCTAGAGGAAGATCCTTCTTGAAGCGGAAGCTTCTATTAGGTCTTCTTACATTCGACTTATTCTACCTTATTGCAAGGCCTTATTAATATTGACCTTTATTACATCCGAATACATTTTTCTACCTACGTGAGGGGTTAGGTCCCTAACATTTCCTCCCCCTTAAAAACAACCTTTTCCTCAAGGCTTGAGATGTGGAAATTGTTGTATAATGGTAGTTGGTTCCCAAGTGGGATCTGTTGGAGTTGTATCTTTCCACTAGGCTAACACTTCCTTGATGGTTCATTGATGTAGGCGACGCTCACACTGGTCCAAAACTTCTTGTGGATATACCCAAATGGATCCTTCTTCGTCCAACTCAGGAAGGTTGGTTTGAATTTGGAACTTAGTTCCAATCACCTTCTTTAAGTATGAAACATGGAAAAAAGGATGTAGCTTAGAATGGTTGGGAAAACCTAACCGATAGGCCACCTTTCCCACACACTTGAGAATGGTATAAGGACTATAAAATTTGGGTGCTAGCTTCTGACAATTGTCAACCTTGAGGGATTTTTTCTTGTAAGGTTGCAGTCGAAGAAACACCTAATCCCCTTCTGCAAATTGATGTTCAGAGTGACCTTGATCTTCTTGTTTCTTCATGCAATTCTATTCCATGACCAAATTCTCTTTGAGGGTATGGATAATATCCTCTCGAACTGTAAGCGTTTGGTCAACCGCGTGGAACTTCGAGACACCTGGTAAATATGAGAGAACTGAAGGTGGATTTTTTCCATACCAATTCAAAAGGAGTCATGCGGGTAGTTGTATGGTATGAAGTGTTGTACCACCATTCAACTAGGGGTAAACATTGAGCCCACTAATTTTTCTTTTCAGATGGAAAACACCTCAAATATGTTTACAAACACTTGTTGACAACTTTAGTTTTACCATTAGTCTGGGGATGATAAGCTATGTTGAGATGCAATTGGGTTCCTTGTAGCTTGAACATTTCTTGCCAAAAATTGCTGGTGAAAGTTGGGTCACGATCAGAAACAATAGAATGTGACATTCCATGAAGCTTGAAGACCTGATCCATGAAAAGTTGAGCCACAATGGATGTTGTAAATGGGTGTTGAAGAGCACAGAAATGAGCATACTTGGAAAGGCGATCAACAACCACCATGATGACTGATTTATTTCCAGATTTGGGTAGGCCTGTAATAAAATCCATAGAAATATCCCTCCAAATAACAGGTGGAATCGAAAGTGGTTGTAGTGTGCTAGGAGATTTGACTATTTCTCCCTTGTTGTGTCGACACACATCACATTCGGTGACAAAATTATGAACCTCTTGTTTCATACCATCCTAGAAAAAAGAACGTTCGACCCTGTCATAGGTTTTGGTAAACCCGGAGTGCCTAGTTGTGGGTGTAGCATTAAGCTCAGAAAGTATCATGGATTTAAGTTTTGACTGTTTAATTAAATAAAAATGGCCTTTGTATCAAAGCTCATCATGGAACCAAGAGTACCTTGGGCAAACTGGAGAATTGGACTGCAATTATTGTATCAAATGCGAACTTTTGGGATCGTGTAGCCATTCCTGGTGAACGACTTCGAGCTAATCTGGTACAATGAAGGAGAGAGAAAAAAGGGATCCTTCATCTTCATATTTTCGGGAAAGTGCATCCGCAACCACATTGTCTTTTCCTTTCTTTTAAATTATCTCATAATCATATCCAAAGAGCTTAGTCACCCATTTTTTTTTCTCTGGGAGGAAATGTGTTGTTCCAAAAAATACTTGAGGCTTTGATGATATGTCTATGTTTGGAACTGTTGCCCCAATAGATAAGGGTGCCATAGATCAATGACATGCAGAATAACCAACATTTCCTTTTCATAGATTGATTTTCCCAAATTTTGTTCAGACAATTGTTTGTTGGTAAAGGCCAAAGGTTGACCCTCTTGAATAAGGACAATGCCAATTCCTTTCCCCGACACATCACATTCCAGGACAAAGGTATTTGTGAAATCAGGAAGGGCTAGGACTGGAGTGGTGCACATGGCCATAATCAAGGTTTGAAAATCCTGAGCAGTTTTTGGAGTCCAAGTGAAAGAATTATTTTTAAGGAGTGCAGTGAGAGGTGTCGCAATCTTTCCATAATTCTTAACAAACTTGTGATAATAACCTGTTAAGACCAGAAATCCACGCAAGATTTTGAGAGTCTTTGGGTGAGGCCAGTCTTTCATATCTTCAATCTTTTTAGGATCCACCTTGATGTTGTCCTTGCCAATAAGATGACCCAAGTGCTCGACTTCTGAGGCACCAAAAGCACATTAAACTGTTTCAAGAAAAGTTGGTGTTGAGAGAGTAGATGGAGAACTCTATCCACATGAGAAAGATGGTATGTCTAGGATTTTCTATAGATGAGGATATCATCAAAGAAAACTAAGACAAAATGATGGAGAAAAGAACATAAGACATGATTCATGAGGCTTTGGAAGGTGGAGGGGACATTACACAAGCCAAAGGGCATGACCAAAAACACATAGTGTCCCTCATGAGTTCTAAAGGAAGTCTTAGGAATGTCTACCTCTTTCATATGTATTTGGTGGTATCCAGAATGAAGATCAAGTTTTGGAAATAACTTGACGCCACTCAATTCATCCAAGAGGTCATTAATGTCAGGAATGGGAAATTTGTCTTTAATGGTGAGTTTATTGAGGGAACGGAAGTCAGGACACATGCAGCAAGAACCTTCTTTATTTAGGACCATGACCACAGGATAATCATAGGGGCTCGTACTAGGGTGGATAATGCCTGTGTTAAGGAGTTCCTAAACCATTTTCTCAATTTCATTTTTTTGGGAAAAGAGGTGACAATAGGGATGGATATTGGGAGGAAGGCTTCCTGGTACAAGGGGAATGTAATGATCATTAACACCACGAGAAGGAGGGAGTCATTGGGGAGTGGAAAAGACCACTTGATGTTTAGAGAGGATGGATTTTAGGTCTTATGGCACTGAGGGTGTCTCAGTTGCTTGTATGGCATGGAGTTGGGAAATAACACCAGAATGACCTTTTTAAATCATATTTTCCATGTGATGGGAACTAATGATCTCAGGTGAACTGTTGGTGATTCCTTGTAACTTATATTTTTGGCCCTCCTAGTCTAATTGCATGGTTAATTCCTTAAAATCCATGAATTAATAGAAAGATCTCGAACACAATAGGAATGCAATTACAAATAAAGATTATGCTTTGCTTCTTCGGAAATCAATCGACTTTTGACGTGAAAAAATTCCGCATTTTGATTCTTTACTTCTTTTGCAATACACAAAGACATGTTGATTATTTTTTGGTCTTTGTTACGATTCCTCGTCTCTACAAATTCATAGGACTGTATGTACCTGCAAGTCCTATATAAAAGAGTCCATCACTGTGGTTTCTTTCATGTTGCAAAAACTTCTTTACACTTGATCTTTTGATGCTGCAAACTCTGCACTTCTATTCCTCTTCATCTGCTCGCATCAATATCAACCAATATGGGTTGGAGAAAAAGGGTGAAGTTGTCATATTTAATGTTGGGCACTTTTGATGAAGAGGAAGACACACCAGAGGCCTCCAGCAATGACATGATGATCCCAAACAACATGCTGCCGGAGGCCCCAAACCACGACTTGGTCTCATACACGCAAGAGGCTTCAAGCTGCATTGATGTTTCATACAATCAAGAAATCCATCCTCTACTGGACGTAGTCAATAGGCTGCATAACCTGGGCATTACCAAGGAAGGCTTCGAGCTCCCAAGCATAGTGGTGGTCGGAGATCAATCCAGCGGAAAATCAAGCGTGCTCGAATCCCTTGCAGGCATAAAGTTTCCCAGAGGCCAAGGTATGTGTACGTGAGTCCCTCTCGTTATGTGCCTCAAAATATGCAAAAACCAATAAGAAGCCTCAATATCCATTGAATACCTTGGCAAGAAAGAGAGAATAGAAGAATCCGAGATAACAGACAAAATCAAAGATGCTATAGCGGCCATCACGGGAGAAGGGTCGGGCATAATTTTTAATGCAATAACGCTAGAGGTTGTAAGAATGGGAGCTCCAGATATGACAATGGTGGATGTTGTGGTGATCGATTCATGACTCTGACAGTTCGACTAATTCTGGAAATGGTAGTTGTTTTACTTAGCACTGTCTATGCTCTGACAGATGGGGCATTTCTAGTTTTTACGTGGATTCTATCTTAGGATCTTTGTGACTTCCAGTGCTCTGACAACTTTTGAATTGTTTGACAAGTGGAGTATCTATGATCCTTTGTATGATTTGATTTTAATGTTGGGTGTCATCGTCGGTACTCCCTGGTTAATCAACTTGTTTGGGATTTCCCAATAATAGTGTCTCCCGTAAATCTGCACAGCCTGAATCTCTTAAGACATGATGTTATTGGGAGATTCGTAGAGTATTATCACCATTATCCTTAGCCACTGGCTCCTGACCAATATTCTGCTTCCTCTTTGAGACATGTTGCATATAACCATGAATATTTGTTATTACTGTCTTCTTGTTCAAATTATTCAATTCATTCTTCTTTGGCTTCAACGCCAAATCCATATAACCATTCTTACTCACTATGATTGTCTTTTTACCTACATCATAAGTTATCTTCCTTTTATTTGACTGATCAATATGAGGGTGTTTCTCCAGTCTCTTGTTGCTAATTGGAATTTTTTCTAATCTGTCACAGCCATACAGATCGGACCCGGTGCCAGAGGATTTCTGCATAGCATCATCATATGTTGCACTAAGTGCAACATGCTTGGAAGGTAAATGGTGAGTTCTTAACATTATGACCGACAAGAAGTTACGTCGTCAGATTCCTGTTAAGCTGTTTGCTTCCAATATTAAACTGTTTGCTAGGCCATCCTAGATACACGCAGCCCTTTTTTAATTTCGGGCTGGCGAAGCTCGGGTCTCAAACAAACTTCCTGCTTATCAAGCAACAAAATTCTCAATGTGGCTAAAGAAAGATACTCCTCTAACAAAAGCTACGCTGCTTATAGTTGCATGCCAGTACAAGAAATAAGATAAATCACTCGCTTTTGTGGTAAATAAACATCACAGTTAAAACCCTTATGTCAGCAATTAACATCTTCAGCGAATCAAACGAAGATGTTGGTTCTGTTAAGCTTCTTCAACAGCATGAGACCACAGGAAAATTCATTACTCAGACGAAGGTCAAAACATGAAAACAAGCAAACAACTTTCAACCGTGTGTTTTGGACATTGAAGGACCACATTAGCATAACATCTGATCGTTTTCTCTCTCGGCTAGCTGTGACGAGTTAGGATAATTTTCGTTGCCATTCCTTCACCAAAACCTTGTTAATTGATCAGCTCCCATCTCCTTTGGGCTACAGGACAACCTGTTAATAGAGAAGGAGGTGCTTTCTATACCTATTCCAACCTCATCTTCTGCGTCTATTACCTATGGCGTCTGATTGATAATATCTATTACAACATAGGCTCCATCTAGGGATGGTACTTTCCCGTAAAGTGCAAAGAATAGTAAACCAGGTGCCTTCATCCATTGGGTGACCTTAACGTGAAAGCTATAATTCTGAGTTCTCCTGTCAGTGAAATCACCATCGGAAAATTTTAATGGAGTCGCCAGAGCATGTGAAACCAATATTTTCCTATGACCAGCTGCTCAACCAGGCCTTAGGACTATGAAAATATCGTTCTCCTAGGGATAGATATCAACTTTGAAATCCATGGCAACGATGCCAAAATGTTGACACTCGAAACTGAAAAGGGTTGCAGCAAATCAATCCCAAGGCAACCTCGAACCACTTTGGGTTAGAAGTTGCCCTCCTCCAACCCAAGAGGGATCTCTCAAATAATGTCCCAAAATACTCTTCAGTAAATGCGAAATGGTGGGTAGATTTATGGGTAAATGATGGTCTTGGATTCTTAGAGTTTGGGGGTTAAACTGGGGAAATGGTCCATTGGCCATGGGGTCAAGTGAAAACCGAATAAAGGAGACAATAGCAGAGATCGTTTAACTTGCGGAAAGTGAGGTAAAGTAAGTCTATATTTCAGCGATTTGATAATCATGATCTGGTAGTGGAAAAAGGAAAGGAAAGCCAATGTAGCAGAGAATATATACAGAATTCTGGAGTTGAATACTGGTCTTACACCCATTGATATCTGGTGCAGAGGAAAGACAACAAACAATTACAGTAAACCAACATTCATTCGCTATAGTAGTGGTCGTACTAAAGTATAACGAAGCACATCAGTTAGAAGAAAACAAAATTGTAATGCAGTCATGATGGAATAAGGAAGAAATAAACAATATGATAATGACAATATCAACTGCGGGTAAGGAACATATAAATGAAGTCC
Source organism: Picea sitchensis (assembly GCA_010110895.2). Lineage (NCBI taxonomy): Eukaryota > Viridiplantae > Streptophyta > Pinopsida > Pinales > Pinaceae > Picea > Picea sitchensis. The sequence continues at coordinate 70,486 of SNQJ01S0026270.1, read as the reverse complement.
ATACAGATTTAACACAACTGAAAAGAAGAAGAACATACTGAAAGAAATCGACCATGATGAATCTCACAGTCACAAGTAAAAAATCATCTTTATTATTTCAATCTGGCTTACAAAATAACTCAGCATTACACAACTAACCCCTCTTCACAAGAGGTTTTCCCCCCAGCGTTTCTCTCTGCGCCCCCGTGCCTCTTCTTCGTTACATCTCTCAGACCTTTAAAAGAAAAATCTAAAATCAATCTCTTTGTGTTCCGGGGAATATGAAACAGTTTGTCCGCCAGATGTTCTGTCGTTACTAACATTGGTGTGCGCTGGAAAAAACTCGTTCAGGTATAGAGGAAATGAATTAATAGAAATCTCTCGAACACAATAGGAATGCAATTACATATAAAGATTGTGCTTTGCTTCTTCGGAAATCAATCAACTTTTGACGTGAAACAATTCCGCATTTTGATTCTTTACTTCTTGTGCAATACACAGAGACATGTTGATAATTTTTTGGTCTTTGTTACGATTCCTCGTCTCTGCAAATTCATAGGACTGTATGTACCTACAAGTCCTATATAAAAGATTCCATCACTGTGGTTTCTTTCATGTTGCAAAAACTTCTTTACGCTTGATCTTTTGACACTGCAAACTCTGCACTTCTATTCCTCTTCGTCTGCTCGCATCAATATCAACCAACATGGGTTGGAGCAAAACGGTGAAGTTGTCAGATTTAATGCTAGGAGATTTTGATGAAGAGGAAGACACACCAGAGGCCTCCAGAAGTGACATGATGATCCAAAACAACATGCTTCTGGAGGCCCCAAACCACGACTTGGTCTCATAGACGCAGGAGGCTTCAAGCTGCATTGATGTTTCATACAATCAAGAAATCCATCCTCTACTGGACGTAGTCGACAGACTGCATAACCTGGACATTACCAAGGAAGGCATCAATCTCCCAAGCATAGTGGTGGTCGGAGATCAATCCAGTGGCAAATCAAGCGTGCTCGAATCCCTCGCAGGCATAAAGCTTCCTAGAGGCCAAGGTATGTGTACGCGAGTCCCTCTCGTTATGTGCCTCAAAAGCTACAAAGACCAAGCAGAAGCCTCAATATCCATTGAATACCTTGGCAAGAAGGAGAGAATAGAAGAATCTGAGATAATGGACAAAATCAAAGATGCTACAGCGGCCATTGCGGGAGAAGGGTCGGGCATAAGTTTTAATGCAATAACGCTAGAGGTTGTAAGAATGGGAGCTCCAAATCTGACAATGGTGGATGTTGTGGAGATCGATTCATGACTCTGACAGTTTGACTAATTCTCGAAATGGTAGTTGTTTTACTTAGCACTGTCTATGCTCTGATAGATGGGGCGTTTCTGGTTTTTACATGGATTTTGTCTTAGGATCTTGGTGACTGCCAGGTGCTCTGATAGATTTTGAATCGTTTGACAAGTGGAGTATCTATGATCCTTTGTATGATTTGATTTTAATGCTGGGTGTCATCGCTGGTACTCCCCAGTTAATCAACTTGTTTGGGATTTCCCAATAATAGTGTCTCCCATAAATCTGCACAGCCTGAATCTCTTAAGACTTGATGTTTTTGGGAGATTCGTAGAGTATTATCACCATTATCCTTAGCCACTGGCTCCTGACCAATATTCTGCTTCCTCTTTGAGACACGTTGCATGTAACTGTGAATATTTGTTATTACTGTCTTCTTGTTCAAATTCTTCAATGCATTATTCTTCTGCTTCAATGCCAAATCCATATAACCATTCTTACTCACTATGATTGTCTTTTTACCTACATCATAAGTTATCTTCCTTTTATTTGACTGATCAATATGAGGGTGTTGCTCCAGTCTCTTGTTGCTAATAAATTGGAATTTTTTCTAATCTGTCACAGTCATACAGATCGGACCCGACGCTAGAGGATTTCTGCATAGCATCATCATATGTTACACTAAGTGCAACATACTTGGAAGGTAAATGGCGAGTTCTTAACATTATGACCAACAAGAAGTTACGTCGTCAAATTCCTGTTAAGTTGTTTGCTTCCAATATTAAACTATTTGCCAGGCCATCCCAGATACACACATCCCATTTTTAATTTTGGGCTGCCAAAGCTCGGGTCTCAAACAAACTTCCTTCTTATCAAGCAACAAAGTTCTCACTCACTCGCTTTTGCGGTAAATAAACATCATAGTTAAAACCCTTATGTCAACGATTAACATCTTCAATGAATCAAACGAAGATGTTGGTTCTGTTAAGCTTCTTCAATGGCATGAGACCATAGGAAAATTCATTACTCAGACGAAGGTCAAAACATGAAAACAAGCAAACAAATTTCAACCGTGTGTGTTCGACATTGAAGGACCACATTAGCATAGTAGTTGATCATTTTCTCTCTCGGCTGGCTGTGAGGAGTCAGGATAATTGTCGTTTTCATTCCTTCGCCAAAACCTTGTTAATTTATCAGCTCCCAGCTCCTTTGGGCTACAATACAACCTGTTAATAGAGAAGGAGGTGCTTTTTGTACCTATTCCAACCTCATCTTCTATGTCTATTACCTGTGGCGTCTGATTGATAATATCTTTTACAACATAGGCTCCATCTAGGGATGGTACTTTCCCGTAAAGTGCCAAGAACAGTAGACCAGGTGCCTTCATCCATTGGGCAGCCTTAACGTGAAAGCTATAATTCTGAGTTCTCCTCCCAGTGAAATCACCATCGGAAAATTTTAATGGAGTCGCCAGAGCATGCGCAACCAATATTTTCCTATGACCGGCTCCTCAACCGGGCCTTAGGACTATGAAAATGTCGTTCTCCCAGGGATAGATATCAACTTCAAAATCCCCGTCAACGGCGCCAAAATGTTGACACTCGAAACTGAAAAGGGTTGCAACAAATCAATCCCAAGGCAACCTCAAACCACTTCGGGTTAGAATCTGCCCTCCTCCAACCTGAGAGGGATCTCTCGAATAATGTCACAAAATAATCTTCAGTAAACGCAAAATGGTGGGAAGATTTATGGGTAAATGATGGTCTTGGATTCTTAGAGTTTGGGTGTTAAACCCGGGAAATCGTCCATTGGGCATGGAGTCAAGTAAAAACCGAAGAAAGGAGACAATAGCAGAGATCGTTTAACTTGCGGAAAGTGAGGCAAAGTAAGTCTATCTTTCAGCGAGTTAATAATCATGATGCGGTAGCGGAAAAAGGAAAGGAAAGCCGATGTAGCAGAGAATATATACAGAATTCTGGAGGTATAGACTGTTTTTACACCCGCTGATAGCTGGTGTAGAGGAAAGACAACAAACAATTATAGAAAACCAACATTCATTTACTATAGTAGTGGCCATACTAAAGTATAACGAAGCACATCAGTTAGAAGAAAATGAAATTGTAATGCAGTCGTGATGGAATAAGGATGAAATAAACAATATGATAATGACAATATCAACTGTGGGTAAGGAACATATAAATGAAGTCCATACAGATTTAACACAGCTGAAAAGAAGAAGAACATACTGAAAGAAATCGACTGTGATGAATCTCACAGTCACAAGTAAAAAATCATCTTTATTATTTCATTCTGGCTTACAAAATAACTCAGCATTACACAAGGAACCCCTCTTCACAAGAGGTTTTCCCCCCAGCGCTGCTCTCTACACTCCCGTGCCTCTTCTTCATTACATCTCTCAGTCCTTTAAAAGAAAAATCTAAAATCAATCTCTTTGTGTTCTGGGGAATATGAAACGGTTTGTCTGCCAGATGTTCTGTCGTTACTAACATTGGTGTGCGCTGGAAAAAACTCGTTCAGGTATAGAGGAAATGAATTAATAGAAAGCTCTCGAACACAATAGGAATGCAATTACAAATAAATATTGTACTTTGCTTCTTCGAAAATCAATCGACTTTTGACATGAAACAATTCCGCATTTTGATTCTTTACTTCTTGTGCAATACACAGAGACATGTTGATTATGTTTTGGTCTTTGTTATGATTCCTCGTCTCTGCAAATTCATAGGCATGTATGTACCTACAAGTCCTATATAAAAGAGTCCATCACTGTGGTTTTTTTCATGTTGCAGAAACTTCTTTACGCTTGATCTTTTGACGCTGCAAACTCTGCACTTCTATTCCTCTTCATCTGCTCGCATCAATATCAACCAACATGGGTTGGAGCGAAAGGGTGAATTTGTCAAATTTAATGCTGGGCACTTTTGATGAAGAGGAAGACACACCAGAGGCCTCCAGCAGCGACATGATGATCCCAAAAAACATGCTGCCAGAGGCCCCAAACCACGACTGGGTCTCATACACGCAGGAGGCTTCAAGATGCATTGATGTTTCATACAATCAAGAAATCCATCCTCTACTGGACATAGTCGACAGGCTACATAACCTGGACATTACCAAGGAAGGCATTGAGCTCCCAAGCATAGTGGTGGTTGGAGATCAATCCAGTGGAAAATCACGCGTGCTCGAATCCCTCACAGGGATAAAGCTTCCCAGAGGCCAAGGTATGTGTACGCGAGTCCCTCTCGTTATGCGCCTCAAAAGTTGCAAAGACCAAGCAGAAGCCTCAATATCCATTGAATACCTTGGCAAGAAGGAGAGAATAGAAGAATCTGAGATAACGAACAAAATCAAAGATGTTATAGCGGCCATCGCGGGAGAAGTGTCGGGCATAAGTTTTAGTGCAATAACGCTAGAGGTTGTAAGAATGGGAGCTCCAGATATGACAATGGTGGATGTTGTGGCGATCAATTCATGACTCTGACAGTTCGACTAATTCTGGAAATGGTAGCCATTTTACTTAGCACTGTCTATGCTCTGATAGATGGGGCGTTTCTGGTTTTTACGTGGATTTTGTCTTAGGATCTTGGTGACTGCCAGGTTCTTTGACAACTTTTGAATCGTTTGACAAGTGGAGTATCTATGATCCTTTGTATGATTTGATTTTAATGCCGGGTGTCATCGCTGGTACTCCTCGATTAATCAACTTGTCTGGGATTTCCCAATAATAGTGTCTCCCGTAAATCTGCACAGCCTGAATCTCTTAAGACTTGATGTTTTTGGGAGATTCGTAGAGTATTATCACCATTATCCTTAGCCACTGGCTCATGACCAATATTCTACTTCCTCTTTGAGACACGTTGCATATAACCGTGAATATCTATTATTACTGTCTTCTTGTTCAAATTCTTCAATGCATTCTTCTTCTTCAACGCCAAATCCATATAACCATTCTTACTCACTATGATTGTCTTTTTACCTACATCATAAGTTATCTTCCTTTTATTGGATTGATCAATATGAGGGTGTTTCTCTAGTCTCTTGTTGCTAATTGGAATTTTTTCTAATTTGTCACAGTCTTACAGATCGGACCCGGTGCCAGAAGATTTCTGCATAGCATCATCATATGATGCACTAAGTGCAACATACCTGGAAGGTAAATGGCGAGTTCTTAACATTATGACCGACAAGAAGTTATGTCGTCAGATTCCTGTTAAGCCATTTGCTTCCAATCTTAAACTGTTTGCTAGGCCATCCCAGATACACGCAACCCTTTTTTAATTTTGGGTTGGCGAAGCTCGGGTCTCAAACAAACTTCCTTCTTATCAAGCAACAAAGTTCTCAATGTGGCTAAAGAAATATACTCCTCTAACAAAAGTTACGCTGCTTAAATTTGCATGCTAGTAGCAGTAATAAGATAAATCACTCGCTTTTGCGGTAAATAAACATCACAGTTAAAACCCTTATGTCAGCAATTAACATCTTCAGTGAATCAAACAAAGATGTTGGTTCTTTTAAGATTATTCAACAGCATGAGACCACAGGAAAATTCATTACTCAGACGAAGGTCAATACATGAAAACATGCAAACAACTTTCAACCATGTGTGTTGGACATTGAAGGACCACATTAGCATAGCAGCTGATTTTTTTCTCTCTTGGTTGGCTGTGATGAGTCAGGATAATTTTCGTTGCCATTCCTTCGCCAAAACCTTGTTAATTGATCAGCTCCCAACTCCTTTGGGCTACAGGACAACCTGTTAATAGAGAAGGAGGTGCTTTCTGTACCTATTCCAACCTCATCTTCTGTGTCTATTACCTGTGGCGTCTGATTGATAATATCTGTTACAACATAGGCTCCATCTAGGGATGGTACTTTCCCGTAAAGTGCCAAGAATAGTAGACCAGGTGCCTTCATCCATTGGGTGACCTTAACGTGAAAGTTATAATTCTGAGTTCTCCTGCCAGTGAAATCACCATTGGAAAATTTTAATGGAGTCGCCAGAGCATGTGAAACCAATATTTGCCTATGACCGGCTGCTCAACCAGGCCTTAGGACTATGAAAATGTCGTTCTCCCAGGGATAGATATCAACTTCCAAATCCCCGGCAACGACACCAAAATGTTGACACTCGAAACTGAAAAGGGTTGCAGCAAATCAATCCTGAGGCAACCTCGAACCACTTTGGGTTAGAATCTTCCCTCCTCCAACCCAAGAGGGATCTCTCGAATAATGTCACAAAATAATCTTCAGTAAATGCGAAATGGTGGGAATATTTATGGGTAAATGATGGTCTTGGATTCTTAGAGTTTGGGGGTTAAACCGGGGAAATGGTCCATTGGGCATGGAGTCAAGTGAAAACTGAAGAAAGGAGACAATAGTAGAGATCGTTTAACTTGCGGAAAGTGAGGCAAAGTAAGTATATCTTTCAGTGAGTTGATAATCATGATGCGGTAGCGGAAAAAGGAAAGGAAAGCTGATGTAGAAGAGAATATATATATAATTCTGGAGGTGTAGAATGGTCTTACACCCACTGATAGCTGGTGCAGAGGAAAGACAACAAACAATTACAGAAAACCAACATTCATTCGCTATAGTAGTGGTCGTACTAATGTATAACGAAGCACATCAGTTAGAAGAAAACGAAATTGTAATGCAGTCATGACGGAATAAGGAATAAATAAACAATATGATAATGACAATATCAACTGTGGGTAAGGAACATATAAATGAAGTCCAAATATATTTAACACAGCTGAAAAGAATAAGAACATACTGAACGAAATCGACTGTGATGAATCTCACAGTCACAAGTAAAAAATCATCTTTATTATTTACATCTGGATTACAAAATAACTCAGCATTACACAAGGAACCCCTCTTCACAAGAGGTTTTCCCCCCAGCGCTGCTCTCTGCGCCCCCGTGCCTCTTCTTCATTACATCACTCAGTCCTTTAAAAGAAAAATCTAAAATCAATCTCTTTGTGTTACGGGGAATATGAAACGGTTTGTCTGCCACATGTTCTGTCGTTACTAACATTGGTGTGTGCTGGCAAAAACTTGTTCAGGTATAGAAGAAATGAATTAATAGAAATCTCTCGAACACAATAGGAATGCAATTACAAATAAATATTGTTCTTTTCTTCTTCGGAAATCAATCGACTTTTGACGTGAAACAATTCCGCATTTTGATTCTTTACTTCTTGTGCAATACACAGAGACATGTTGATTATTTTTTGGTCTTTGTTACGATTCCTCGTCTCTGCAAATTCATAGGACTGTATGTACCTACAAGTCATATATAAAAGAGTCCATCACTATGGTTTCTTTCATGTTGCAAAAACTTCTTTACGCTTGATCTTTTGACGCTGCAAACTCTGTACTTCTATTCCTCTTCATCTGCTCGCATCAATATCAACCAACATGGGTTGGAGCGAAAGGGTGAAGTTGTCAGATTTAGTGGTGGGCACTTTTTATGAAGAGGAAGACACACTAGAGGCCTCCGACAGCGACATGATGATCCCAAGAAACATGTTGTCGGAGGCCCCAAACCACGACTTGGTCTCATACACGCAGGAGTCTTCAAGTTGCATTGATGTTTCATACAATCAAGAAATCCATCCTCTACTGGATGTAGTCAATAGGCTGCATAACCTGGACATTACCAAGGAAGGCATCGAGATCCCAAGCATAGTGGTGGTCGGAGATCAACCCAACGCCAAATCAAGCGTGCTCGAATCCCTCGCAGGCATAAATCTTCCCAGAGGCCAAGGTATGTGTACGCGAATCCCTCTCGTTATGCGCCTCAAAAGTTGCAAAGACCAAGCAGAAGCCTCAATATCCATTGAATACCTTGGCAAGAAGGAGAGAATAGAAGAATCCGAGATAACGGACAAAATCAAAGATGCTATAGCGACCATCGCGGGAGAAGTGTCGGGCATAAGTTTTAATGCAATAACGCTAGAGGTTGTAAGAATGGGAGCTCCAGATCTGACAATGGTGGATGTTGTGGCGATCGATTCATGACTCTGACAGTTTGACTAATTCTGGAAATGGTAGCCATTTTACTTAGAACTATCTATGCTCTGACAGATGGGGCCTTTCTGGTTTTTACGTGGATTTTGTCTTTGGATCTTGGTGACTTCCAGGTGCTTTGATAGATTTTGAATCATTTGACAAGTGGAGTATCTATGATCCTTTGTATGATTTGATTTTAATGACGGGTGCCATCGCTGGTACTCCCCGGTTAATCAACTTGTTTAGGATTTCCCAATGATAGTGTCTCCTGTAAATCTGCACAACCTAAATCTCTTAAGACTTGATGTTTTTGGGAGATTCATAGAGTATTATCACCATTATCCTTAGCCACTGGCTCCTGACCAATATTTTGCTTCCTCTTTGAGACACATTGCATATAACCGTGAATATCTGTTATCACTGTCTTCTTATTCAAATTCTTCAATGCATTCTTCTTTTGCTTCAACGCCAAATCCATATAACCATTCTTACTCACTATGATTGTCTTTTTACCTACATCATAAGTTATCTTCCTTTTATTTGACTGATCAATATGAGGGTGTTGCTCCAGTCTCTTGTTGCTAATTGGAATTTTTTCTAATCTGTCACAGTCATACAGATCGGACCCGGCGCCAGAGGATTTCTACATAGCATCATCATATGCTGCACTAAGAGCAACATACTTGGAAGGTAAGTGGTGAGTTCTTAACATTATGACCGACAAGAAGTTACGTCGTCATATTCCTGTTAAGATTCTTGCTTCCAATCTTAAACTGTTTGCTAGGCCATCCCAGATACATGCAGCCCTTTTTTAATTTCGGGCTGGCGAATCTCGGGTCTCAAAAAAACTTCTTTCTTATCAAGCAACAAAGTTCTCAATGTGGCTAAAGAAATATACTCCTCTAACAAAAGTTACACTGCTTATAGTTGCATGTCAGTAGCAGCAATAAGATAAATCACACGCTTTTGAGTTAAATAAACATCATAGTTAAAACCCTTATGTCAGCGATTAACATCTTCAGCGAATCAAACAAAGATGTTGGTTATGTTAAGCTTCTTCAACGGCATGAGACCACAGGAAAATTCATTACTCAGACGAAGGTCAAAACATGAAAACAAGCAAACAACATTCAACCGTGTGTGTTGTACATTGAAGGACCACATTAGCATAGCAGTTGATCGTTTGCTCTCTCGGCTGGCTGTGACGAGTCAGGATAATTGTCGTTTCCAGTCCTTCACCAAAACCTTGTTAATTGATCAGCTCCCAACTCCTTTGTGCTACATGACAACCTGTTAATAGAGAAGGAGGTGCTTTCTGTACCTATTCCAACCTCATCTTCTGCGTCTATTGCATGTGGTGTATGATTGATAATATATGTTACAACACCGCCCATGTCGATAGCAAACATATGAGATTTCAGGTGGTAGTCACCAATTTGGAGACACACATTTTCACAACACCCTCCACATTTCATTGAGCCACCATTGACAATCATGATTTGGAAATTATTGAATGCATGGATATAGCAATGAGTTTCTTGGTAAATGCGACGATGAATAAAATTATGGGTGCTTCCACTATCAACAAGAATGATGACCTTCCTATGCTTGATGTAACCAATTAGCTGGAGGGTTTGGGGAGCAGAGAAGCCAATGAGAGCATTTAGGGAAATGACTAGTTCTACTTCAGTAGGGTCTGAGGGAGGGGTTATGTTAGTGGTTTCAGGTGAATCAGATAGAAGGGGAGTTTCAACATCCTCTTCCGAAATATCCTCCGAGATGGACATAAAAATATTTTGGTCCTTACACTTGTGGCTCGGAAAATATTTTTCATCACAATTATAACAAAGGCCTTTGAATTGGTGTTTAGCCATTTCAGCCTTGGTCAATTTTTGGATCTTTAGTGGAGCAAAGGGAGTAGTTGGATTTACTGGTTTAGTGTGAGGAATAAAGGAGGGTTTTCGGTTTTGAGAAGAGACAACCTATTGTGCTTCCTTACCTCTTTTAGTAGCCTCCACCCAACTCTGAGGCCGATCCACGAGGACATGGGTACGAATCTCATCCTTGAGGCCACTAATAAAACATTCTCAGAAAAAAGCATTAGACATGCTCTATGTCCGAAAATCCAATCGCTTAAAAAGAAGCTATAAAGTCTTCCATTGTTCTAGATTGTTTCAACTTTGTCAGACAACCTAAATGGTTGGTGTTAGTTTCAAAGCATTCATAAAGCTCTGCCACAAAGTGTGTCGAAGAAACATACCCTTGATGAGAAGTTTTTCTCCATTTCCACCATTGCCAACGTTCTTGATCTAGATGGGAACACCATACCGGAGTTTTTCCAAGTCATTTGTAATGTTGTATAAAGAGAAATAATGTTCCATTTGAGTTACCCAACCAGTGGGATCTGAGCCATCAAATTTGGTCACATCCACCCATGAAAGGCGTAGGTCACACTGAAAGTGATGGGGATGAAAATTATGGGAATAAGAGGAAGTTTCATCTTCAGTATGTAGAAGTGGGTCATATAAAGGGGGATCTGCAGGGATATGCATCTTGGTGCAAATCATCGAAACAACAGATTCAAGCTGGGTAGTCATGTATTGTTTGAGTTATGCGATTGAGGTGGCGATGGAGGACTGCATATTTGTATTGATGGTGGAAACATTGACACTGATTTGTATCACTTCTTGTTGGGTCTCTATGAAATTAGATTGCAAGGTATTGAAGTGAGCTTCCAAGTCTTGGCTACAGGTATGGGCCATGATGACGAGCGAACCAAAAAGGGGTGGGTGGGGTAAAACATTTTGCTGAAAAATGATAGGTATGAATGTGATAAGGGCGAAGAGATAAATCCAATGGAATAGGTCTCAAATAATGGTGCAAAACTTTCTAGATTTTTTTTTTTTAATACCTGTGGAGTTATACTCCGGTATGAAGAATAATACAGTGATGAAATTCCCAAATGCTGAACTAGGAAGAAATGTGTAGTTATTTGGAAACTTGAAAACAGTTGCACCACAATAGATCTTGTTTTTTTTAATTTTTGTTTTCATCCCCAAGGGTTAGGTATTCAAGGGTTCTACAGAAAAGGGTTTTCCCTCTGCTATAGCTCTCTGATATATGTGCGGGGTCCACCAGTAGTACTCGACCCAATATCTCAGGGCACCAACTAAGGAGGCTAGATCATGCCCTTAGTCATACTAACCGACTAACCAGGTACTAGAGAGTATCTTCCCTAGTGTTTTTCTCGATGCCACTATAGCAGTTAGGCGGTCGATTGGTTTATCTAAAGAGGGCTTTAGGAAATCTAGGTCGATCCATACACAGGGGTTATTTGATGCGCTACCACTTGAAGGGGTACCATTAGGGGTTAGAAGGGTGGACAATAGATGTGCACTTAAGTACCACTTTTATTTCTTGTGTGTATGAATCCCTCAACCGTGGCTTTATGCGTGTAACGACATATCTTTGTGGCTTAAAGACACCGGAATATGTTTGTACCATGAAAAAAAATTTAACCCACAATTTCTGCCATGAAAAGTGCTCTGATACCACTTGTAATATTCCATACACAAAAATTATGCAGAACATAAATAAAATGCTAGAAATGGCAAATAAAAAACAATATAACCAGAAAAAACACCACAATAACACTGAAATGATATCAAAATAATACTAGAAAGAGCACTTTGATTCTAAGAGAAATGTTCACATGCCTCTTTGAGGGGGAAACCTCTAGTCGAGAAGAGCTCTATTACAATAATATCCAAGCTAGGGTTATCATACCCTTGACTCCTATTTATACTAAATATGTCTATCAAAAGAACCATCTAGAGGAAGATCCTTCTAGAAGTGAAAGCTTCTATTAGGTCTTCTTACATTTGACTTATTCTACCTTATTGCAAGGCCTTATTAATATTGACCTTTATTACATCCAAACATATTGTTCTACCTACATGAGGGGTTAGGATCCTAATAGTTCCTCACCTCCTGATCTATGCTTGATCTAATGACCCAGATTTGTCCTTGGCTAAATATAATGGTCAAGTACTCCTAGTGATATGTGATGTAGATTCACTATGGGGCTTTAGAACTTTGGACTTTGACGGATTTCACAATCGAACACCACCCCACCCCCAGACTGTCAGGCTCTAGACTTTAGGACTTTGAGTAACTCTTCCTTTCACGCAAGCACAAACAAATTTCCCTAGAGTTTCGAACTATTGAACCATGTGGGGATCCAACGGTCAATTACTCCTCCTAGTGATCTATGATGTAGATTCACTACGAGACTTCAGAGCTTCAGGGATCTTACCTCCTTTTCATCAAAGACTTGAAATTTGTCGAAGCAAAAAATTCTGAAGCACTTCGGTGCTTAACGAACCAAAACCTCCTCCAGATCTAATGACTATGAAGGATTTGTCTTCTCCCGAATAGATCCAATGGTCCAAATATGAACTTGATCCCACAATGGTGATCGTTCCCAAACTCTAAAGGGACGACCACTATCCTTCAATATCTTACTAAGGATATTGGACATTCTAGCTTCTGCACAAACTCTGTAATGCCATTCTTTATTAGATTCATGACTTCAAATTCCTAACTCGATATTAGCCATAAGATCTTGTCTAATAGATCCAACCCATTACAGCTGATCAGGGGATCAAATTTTGCTCAAAAATTCAAAGTGCTCGGAATCTCTTCAAACTGGACGAGATCGTAGGCCTCGTCGTTGCAAACCCAACGCAACTCGTTTCATCTCAAATGGACGTCAAGAGCGAGAGATATTGCAATCTGTTCATAAAGTCAAACAAGCAAAAAAAATGATGCTGACTGTACAGTCTGTACAAGCTGACGTGGCAGGGTTGTACGACCGTACAAAAGTGACATGGCATATAATGATTGGCAGGCATGGTCGAATCAGACAATGACACATGGCATTTCGTTGGTTAATGGTAAGGTGCCACGTGGCCCAATCATGGGCTGCCACGTGGCACCCCTTTATTGGCTTGTGGTTTGTTATGTAAAATTTTATGGGTCCGTGGGGGTCAAACCCCGGACCTCACCACCAGTGTAACACTTTAACAAAGTCCCCACGACCATTACGCCCATATGATGTTGCTTACCATATTATGGATCGCATTATATTTAAATTCGTATGATTGTATATTTGGGCGGGGGTCGGGCCGGGGCTTAGCCCCGGCCCATGGTTGTGTTGATATTACATATGACCACCATATATATATATGATTGCGCATAGGTATAACATAGCCCCGGTCACGTGTACTACCATGTGACTTAATATAACGATTGGCGCGGTTTTACATTATGGTTTGAAGAGTTCAAACGACCCGCCATGTGTCGTATTATGATTTGCCTTTGGTTTTATCCCTTTGCGCCGGTCATATGGAGGACCGCATGTTCCCAGGTGATAGGCGGTTAGGGGCTGGCGTGCCCTTAACCATCCTATGGTTTTCACCGTTGGCGGGTATGTGCCCGGTGCTGGGTTTTCACGCTATTTATTGCATGTGTGCCAAGTTCATTCAAGAGGGGTGCGTTTTGTAGATGCAGAGATAACAAGCTTGAAGGGGGAGACTTCCAGGAGGCCTAACTTCTTCGTTTTTCGACCGATTGAGGTGTCGAAAGAGCCCAGATAGGGGTTTTTGGACGCTCTAAAGCCATTGGAGCAGTCGGTTTGTCAGTTTGAGCACTTTTGAGCAATTAATAATAATGATCCATTGGAAGCTGGACCAGGAGATGTAGCCCAAGAGAGGGGTGAACTCCTTTATCAATTGTTGTGTTTATGTGCTTATGTTCATTGATTATGTTGTTGTCTATGTGTATT
>SNQJ01S0026270.1:32281-56326 GCA_010110895.2 Picea sitchensis | reverse complement strand
TCACATAGACTGAAAATAGTCTTTTGGAGGTCCAAAAGCTTCCCAATGGGGAGGTGTGATCAGGGGATCAAATTTTGCTCAAAAATTCAAAGTGCTCGGAATCGCTTCAAACTGGACAAGAGTGTATGGCTCGTCATTCCAAACCCAATGCAACTCGTTTCATCTCAAACGGACATCAGGAACGAGAGATATTGCAATATGTTCATAAAGTCAAACAGGCAAAAAAAATGATGCTGACTGTACAGTCCGTACAAGCTGATGTGGCAGGGCCGTACAACCGTACAGAAGTGACATGGAATATAATGATTGGTAGGAATGGTTGAATCAGATGGTGACACATGTCATTTCGTTGGTTAATGGTAAGGTGCCATGTGGCCCAATCATGGGCTGCCATGTGGCACCCCTTTATTGGCTTGTGGTTTGTTATGTAAAATTTTATGGGTCCGTGGGGGTCGAACCCCGGACCTCACCGCTGGTGTAACACTTTAACAAAGTCCCCATGACCATTACTCCCATATGATGTTTCTTAGCATATTATGGTTCGCATTATATTTAAATTCGTATGATTGTATATTTGGGCGGGGGTCATATGACCACCATATATATATATATATATATATATGATTGCGCGCGGGTATAACACAGCCCCGGTCATGTCTACTACCATGTGACTTGATATAACGGTTGGCGCAATTTTACATTATGGTTTGAATAGTTCAAATGACCCGCCATGTGTCGTATTATGATTTGCCTTTGGTTTTAGCCCTTTGCGTTGGTCATATGGAGGACCACATGTGTCCAGGTGCTAGGCGGTTAGGGGCTGGCACACCCTTAACCATCCTACGGTTTGCACCGTTTGCGCGGTTGCGCCCAGTGCTGGGTTTTCATGCTATTTATTGCGTGTGTGCCAGGTTCATTCAAGAGGGGTGCGTTTTGTAGATGCAGAGACAACAAGCTTGAAGGGGGAGACTTCCAGGAGGCCTAACTTATTCATTTTTCGACCGATTGAGGTACCGAAAGAGCCCAGACAGGGGTTTTTGGACGCTCTGAAGCCATTGGAGCAGTCGCTTTGTCAGTTTGAGCATTGTAAGACATGTTTTTTGAGCACTTTTGAGCAATTAATAATAATGATCCATTGGAAGTTGGACCAGGAGATGTAGCCCAAGAGAGGGGTGAACTCCTTTATCAATTGTTGTGTTTATGTGCTTATGTTCATTGATTATGATGCTTTCTATGTGTATTTTTCATGAGTAATCCTTTAATCTATGTGTTGCAAACTGATCCATTTGCTTTAAACACATAACATTTACATTGCAATAATTTCAAGTATTTCAAGTCTTCTTCATTTTTAGATCAACAACCCAGTGTTTCAAATTGTAGCTCTGATATCAATCGGTAATGTTCCCAACCACCCATAGGTCGAGATACACTACTTCAAGCCCGCTCTTGAACTTATTTCTCTTACAGATACCTTTCAAATTAATAAATATGCATAAAATAAAGGAACTAAACGACATGCACAATGATAAAAAACAAGAATGCATACTATAAATATATATTGAATTCAACGATAAATAAATACACAATGAAATAAATCATATACAAGTAATTAATACCATAACAAAGATGAATTATCTTTTATAAAATAAAACCATCGACTGGATATAGACCAAGGGCATTCCACTCAACCGTAGACATCATTGTTTCAAGACTCAACAACAATGTCACCTCCGAGCTAGGCTATGAATCCACAAGGATGGTTCCAGATTATTACTGGGCTTCCCAAACCAGTCATCAATCAAGGTCTCATGGTCTTCCCAACACCCACAAAAATCCAAGTACCCAACTCTCTTCTACCCAAATTGCACAACCCAAGAGAATGGACCCTCTCCCTCCTTTGTCACGCAGTCCCTCAAGCTTCCCTTTTTCTTCCAAGTATCCAGTGCAGCTGGTCTAGAATCTCCATGTTGGGACTCTTAGGATTCACAGCTGTGAGAAAAGCTAGACACCGGCCAAAACATCTCAGACATGCAGGCCTCAAATCATGGTTGGATTATACCAAAAATATCTACAACCAACCATACCATGGCTACACTTCAGTAGTTTGTCTTCCTTTCCCTAGCCAAGAAATGCATGGGGAAAGATGAATGAGTGAGGGAATGAATGGAGTGAATGAGTGAGTTAAAAATGAGTGAAGCGACCAAGAAAAGAACAAGAACGAGAACAAGAGTGAGAGAGAGAACGAACCAACGAACGAATGAGAGAATCAACGAATGCGACAACCCCCCAAATAGACCAGGGACATGTTTATGTAATTTGTGGGGATCAAGAACCCCTTGGCCTTCCCCCAAGAATCCCATGTAACTAATCATAGCCCCGTATAAATCTAGTCCTTTTCCGTCTAGCATCCAACAATGTATTTATTATTAATAATGATCAAAACATCACATTTCTTAGGAACACTAACCTATTTTAATTGTTTGGGCACTCTGGCCTCTCAACAATTATTAAATACATTATTTAATATGGGGCTCAAAACTTGGGGTGTTACAATATGCCACTTAAATTTTTTGAATTTTGATACCATATAGTAATGTTTCCATTACCATCATCTCAAAAAAATTCTCTGATTCTAATTAAAATAAATAAATACTCTACAATGCATAGTTATATACATAGTCATAACAAAAATATACATTCATCATACACATGATAAACCCATGAAATAAATTGCGTAATTATTACAACAACACATAATTTATCACACAATTGACACTTATATTTGATTAAAAGACACCAAATGTGTGTAGACCTTCCACGTTCCTCCCATACTTAGACTACATTGCTCATAATTCTCAGCAGTGAGTCACCCCTGAGCTGGGTCTAAACTCCACTAGGGTAAAGTTTCCTAACCAGGCTAAGTATCTTAGTCAATAAGAAACTTAGTCACTGGTAACTCAGTCATGTGACTCATTCACATGAAGATATTTAAGATGTACCAATTCATACTGACAGCCTACAATCCCTCATTCCCCACATGCTTGTCCCACCCTAGGAAGTGGGTCGCTTCTCTACTCAACAGTCCTTCAGTTTCCCACTTCCCTTCCAGAGATCCAACAATAGGCCAGACAGGAAGTGTTAGTTCCATGTCGCTCGAGTTTGGCACCTTGGGAAAATAATTACCTACAATTCTATCACCTGGAGACAATGCAATGTCCTACATGCCTAACAACCGACCTCTTTAGTCCAACTCTCCAAGCTAACCAGGGTACATGTATCTATGATAGTAATAGTCAGGTACCGATGACTTCTAATTGCAGGTTCCTCCTAGTCTCATGGTGATCAAAATATGGTCCAATGATGATCATATCCCCCCAAAATATACTAAGTCCAAACTATATGAATGCATCTTCCCAACCTAACACTTGTCATGTTGAGAACTATAATGGATCAACATGTCTCCCTCCTTTGGACTTAGGATAAAATAATATCGTTACTTTATACTATAAGGAATATTAATATAATATTCCTTTGGGTTTAAGCCCCCTTAACCCTAACTAGTGGAGTTACACCCCATACTCTTTTACCTGGTTGGTCTACCACAGTGATGTGTTTTCATTATATTTTCATGTGATTACATTTACATTTTTAGTATATAAGTACTAATATTTTGCATCCAGGATCATGAGCCTAAGAAACACAAAGATCACACACTAAACTGATGTGTGCGGAATTTATGGGATGCACATACTCTTATTTCAGTGCGCCTCCCTCGCACACATACACAAGTGCATATTATAGCCTGACGTACATACAAAATTCTCTCTGGCCTCCAAATTTCACACTAAGCGAGTGTGCATGGAACTTCTCAGATGTGTTCATTCTTATTTCAGTGTGCCATCCTTGCACAGTTACACATGTGTGCACTGAATACATTAATCTATGCCTCTTTTAGTGTGCCAACCCCACACACTAATAGAGGTGCACACCAAATACATTAAACTGTGCATTGTATTCATTCTAAAATGTGCAAACCCTTTTGGTACAATATTCACGTTCACTGACTCAATGCATGCAGAACAAAAGAAAATATCGTGTTCCTTCATCTCACCAACTTATATGTAAATTACAGTTACATTTTTATGTACAATTGGGGTTTAGCGTAGGGGTATTACAATGTGCAAGCATTGTCTACATGGAAAACAAACAAGAATAGAATTAAGATCAAAGGAATACTCTACAACAAAGGCATTGGAAATTTTTCACATTGATATATGTGGACCAATGAGAACAAAAGGACTAAATGACAAACATTAATTCATGTTGCTCATTAATGACTATACAAGAATGACTACAATATGTTTTCTCAAAAAGAAATCAGAGGCATTTGGAAATTTCAAAATATTTAAGGAGTTGGTTGAAAATGAAATGGATTCGATAATTAAGTGCTTAATATTATACAATGGAGGTGAATTCATATCAAAATATTTCATAGAATTCTATGAAGAGAATGGAATAAAAAGACAATTCTCAGTAGTTAGGACACCTCAGCAAAATGGAGTCATTGAAAGGAAGAACATAACTGTAATAGAGATGGATAGAACCATGTTGAAGGATTCAAAGTTGATCAACATCTTTTGGGTATAGGAAGTACACACAATCATTCATCTCTTTAACATAGGAATTCTCAGGAGTAACAATGATAAAACACCATATGAGTTATGGAAGGGAAGACCAACAAATGTCAAACATTTTAGAGTATTTGGAAGCAAGTGCTACATAAAAGAGCAGATGACAAAGTTGGAAAATTTGATTTTTGAGTTGATAAAGGAATATTGGTTGGTTACTAAAGAAAAAGTAAGGCATACAAATGTTATAATCTGAGACTCAACAAGATAATGGAAAATATAAATGTAAAAATTGATTAAGTATATGTACCAAATATCAAAGAAGAAAGGAAAGATCCAAATGAATAGGAAAGAGAAGAAGAACTAAAAGAAGAAGAGGTAGAAGAAGAAGAAGAAGAAGAATAGGCAGAAGAAAAACATGAATAAAATGAACAACATAACTTTTTGATGCCCTCGAGGACACCTAGCTATTGGGTTCATAAGAATCATCCACCAAAATAGATTATTGGAGATAAAAATGCAGGAAGAGAGACTAGAGTAAGTAAAATGTTTCATACACCAGAGCATATACACCTTGCAATACTATCCATAGTTGAACCCAACATCTTTGAGGAAGTCAATAATGATAAATATTGGGTCAAGGCCATGGAATAACAACTACATAAAATAGAGAAGAATGAAACTTGGGAACTAGTTCCAAGACCTAAGAACAAAAATGTGATTGGTACAAAATGGGTGTTCAGAAACAAACTAAATGAAGATGGATAAGTAACCATAAACAAGGAAATATTAGTATGCAAAGGATATGCACAGGTTGAAGGAGTAGATTTTGAAGAAACTTTTTCCCCTGTTACCAAGATGGAAGCAATCATATTGATCTTGGCCTATGCATGTTTCAAGAGAATCAAGGTATATCACATGGATGTAAAATCAACACTTGTAAATGGTGAATTAGAAAAATAAGTCTACATTGAACATCCAAAAGGATTCATACTGTTAGAAAGGGAAGATTATGTTTTCATATTGAAGAAATATTTGTATGGACTCGAACAAGCCCTTAGAGCCTGATATTCAATATTGGATAGGCTTTTGCAGGAACAATGATTCAAAAAGGGTAATGTAGATAGTAATCTCTATGTAAAGGTTGATAGAAACAACATACTTATCATTGAAGTATATGTGTATGGCATTATCTTTCAAAGCGATGATGACATGATGAATAAGAAGTTTTCCAAAGACAAGAAGAATGAGTTTGAAATGTCACTACTTGGTGAATTAACATTATTTTTGGGAATTCAAATATCTCAGCAGGATGGAGGCATTTTCATTTCCCAAACCAAGTACATTAAATAGATGTTGAAGAAGTTTGGAATGGAAGATTTCAAACCAGTAAATAGTCTGATGGTGACAGGTTGCAATATGAGAAAAGACAATGAATCTAAATAAGAGGATCAAAGACTCTATAGATCAATGATTGGTATCCTACTCTATGTGACAGCGTCAAGACCATATGTAATGCAAGCAATTGTACCAGTTGCAATATTTCAAGGAGAACCAAAGGAAACTCATGTTCTAGTAGTAAAATGATCTTTAGTTATCTTAAAGGAACAACAAATTTTGGCTTGTGGTATCCAAAAGGGAATGAGATGACTATGGTCGCCTACACATATGCATATTGGGTAGGAAGCATTGATGATCGAAGAAGTACTAGAAGAGAAGCCTTCTATTTGGGTGATTTTATGGTATCTTTGTTAAGTAAAAAGAGTTCTTCAGTATCATTATCCAAAGCATAAGAAAATACATTGCAACAACATCATGTTGTACTCAGGTTCTCTAAATCAAGCAAACCCCGTAAGATATACAAGTGAAGTATGATGAGCCCATTTCAATATTCTCTAACAACACCAGTGCTATTAGTATCTCCAAGAATCCAGTGATGCATTCCAAGTACAAACATATTTCGATCAAGTTTCACTTTCTACGAGAACATGTTATAGAAAATAAAATCAAGTTAGAGTATATTGGGAGAAAGGAACATATTGCAAAAATCTTCACTAAATATTTCCCCAATAGATACATTTGAGTATCTTAAATAGAAACCTGGAATACTTTCTGTTCCACAATGATCTACACATTTTTTTCTCAGAATACAAGGAAAGAGAAATAATATGTGCAAATATGATGAAGGAATATTAATATGAATTATTTTCTATATGTCAATAGCCTACTTCATCAGGAAGCGCCAATGGAAAAAAGCACCTAAAGAGAGAAAGTTCAGAATAATATTTTCAAGGGGAGTTACCTTTTCCATTCATGTCAAAGGGGGAGAAAGAACAAAGACATGAATAAAGAGAGACCCATGGTAACAAGGGGAGCATAAGTGTTTCCATCAATTCCAAAGGGGGAGATTGTTATAGAATTGATTGTCATTGATGTCAATGTAGGAACAAGTCTATAAGCCTTTAGAAGTATTGGGTATAATTGAATATGTATCCAAATCGGTCCCCTTATGACATAGCTTTAAGAATGGCCCTCAAAGGAATATGCTTTGAATAAGTATACAAGAAACCAAAAGGTGTGTTCATGAGGCTTGAAGTTACTAAGGAAAATTATGTTGAAGAATACTTCAAGTGTAAACAAAAACCTCATAGATGGATATTCATCATCATGTTGTCTCCAACGGTAGGTGGTACACCATGTAGATCCCCATGGTTGAGGAGTTATGAGGTCACGAAGTTGGAAGCCCCAAATATTGGTTAAGAATCCCCTAAATAGTTACAACAAGAAGTTACAAGTCATTAATTAAAGGGTAAAACATTTATAACAAGAAAGTACAAGTCAACCCTAAAGTGAGGAAAATAAGTCACTTCGAAAAGTATAAATACACCTCAAGAAGCCTATAATATTTACACACTCAAGTTCAATGTTTATCTATCTTTCATGTGATATTTTGGTAATTCTTTTGTAGCATATCTGAGGAAGTGGATCCGAGGAAGAGAGGAGTTTGAAAGTCTTGGAGTTGTAGAGAAGGAATGGTTTCAGGAAACCCTAGTTTAGTTGACCCCCATGGGTTAGACTACTAGTGTCCTGGGAGGCACCCCTGCATGTTGTTTAGCATCTCTCATGAAAGGCCCCACGTGATATATAGCATTTGTCCAACAAGGCTAAGCGATATTTGATGAAGGATTCTTGGTTCATGTTGCAACAAGGTTTGATGGTACAATGGAGTTGCTATAGGATCCGAGTTGGTACGTATCGACTATTTCTTAATGAATAAAGGTATGCCATTTATGTACTTTGTAGAGACTTGTATCATGGATGGTATAGCACATACTTAAGGAATTTCTTGGAGGCCCTTTTTGGTATATTGTCGTGTATGGTTGAGGTCCATGTTTTGGTGATATTGATACATGCTTGAGAGATATCCTTGGTACTTAGTTTATTAATGTTATGGTTCAT
The DNA here is from genome assembly GCA_010110895.2 of Picea sitchensis. Classification (NCBI taxonomy): domain Eukaryota; kingdom Viridiplantae; phylum Streptophyta; class Pinopsida; order Pinales; family Pinaceae; genus Picea; species Picea sitchensis. The sequence continues at coordinate 48,239 of SNQJ01S0026270.1, read as the reverse complement.
TGTTAGAGGCACATATTTGTGATATTGGCATATATTTGAGGCATATACTTGGTATATGATCTTGGTTGTTATGGTGCCTACTTGAGGCATATTGTTGAGACATTGGCACATATTGGATACTTAGCATATGGTATGGTATAGGTGATGTGCATGGTTTATGTACATGGTTGATGGTTGATGTACATGATTCATGTACATAGTTTGGTGATGGTTTTGGTATCCATGTGAGTGGATATTGTTATGTTTGATCAGTGATAGTGACATTGACAATGGTAGTGACAGTGATAGTGACAGTGACAGTGGCATAGACAGTGGCTGTGACACGTTGATGTATTAGTGACAGTGGAAGTTACATGTTGATCATTGGTGGTGACACTAATTCTACATTTATATTTTAGGGTGGTAGGATGGGGCAAAGAAAGGGGGTTGTATCCTCCTTCTGGTTGGTGTGGGAGAACTCAGGGAGTTGGATCTTCCTTCAGGTTGGTGCCTATAAATCAGGGGGTCGTATCCTCCTTCTGATTGGTGCCAAAGAACTCAGGGAGTTGGAGATTCCTTCAAGTTGGTGCCTACAAATCAAGGGGTTGGTGCCTCCTTTGAGTTGGTGATGGAGAATTTGGAAGTTAGTGCTTCCTATGAATGTAACTTTGACATATAAGAAAGTATTCCATGGTTTTCTCCCATTTGGGTTTCCACGTAAATTTTAGTGTACTATGTATCTGTAGTTATTTGTTATCCTATGTTGATTGATATCGCTCATGATGTATTGATGATATATCATTGATAAATTTAATGATTACATGTTTTGATTAAAACTTGTAAAATATTGCATAATACTGATTCAACCCCCCTCTCACTATTCCAAGATTTGACAGCATAACCACCCTCAAAACTCTTCTCCCCATATCCTTGATTTGGCCTCTTCTTATAGGATTTTAGAAGATATTAGAGATAGGATTCATGGCACGTGAATTAGGTGGATAAAAGTTATGGATATCTTTATAGCATGTGAACTAAGAAATTACATTTCATAGATAGGTTTGATGGCATGTTAAATAAGCAATTGAAAGTCATGCACATGTTTCATGCTTAATTATGAGATTTTTCCAACCTATTATGAACATTTTATCTATTATGATTTTTTTTCTCAAGATCCATGCTCAATTACAGTCTTTTCCAACTTAGTATGAACTTTATTTTCAATTATGAGTTTATTCTCAATTATAAAATAATTCTTATTTCATAATTATGAAATTGTGACAAACCAATTATTTCCTTGTGAAATAATTATGCCAATTTCACTAAATTATGCAATTATATCCTCATAACATATAATACCATTCTTGAACAACCTATGGTGGAAAAAAAAAGTATAATAGATGCCCCGTAATTTGTGAGGTCATAAGAGGAATTGATGGCTGAAATATATTACAAAAATTCATGGTGACGAGTCGCATAAGGAATGAGATCGGAGATCAAGGAACCAATGAGTACCTGCAATTAGAAATCAAGGATGAGAGCATATATATATCATCCCATAGGTATAAATAATCAAAATATGAATGAGCATGGCCACCAAACAATACACTGTGGATCAATGATATGAACTTCTAGACCATGGCCATGAAAGAATAAATAATGGATCCATGTCATCCATAAGACCGTAGCCATGAGACAATACAATGTGGATCTACATCACAAACATAATCATAGCCACCAACAAATACAATGTGGATCTATGACACAACATATAGATATCAAGAAGACAACGAGCACTCAGGAGAGTTCCCCCAAAGTATTCAAAGTACTCATATACAAGTGATATACTCCATTGTAAATTGAAAGAGGATGTTTTAAATGAATGATGTGGCCCCAAACCCAAGGTATTCCTACCAAAACCCATTGGTACAGATCTACAACATGCGAATATATGAGCGAGTATGGTAGAAACCGTCTGATTAGTGGTCATTGATGTATACCATTAACAAAGGCGAGGGGACCCATTGATGATGAAGATGGAGCCTAAGGTACCTAGTACAATATAGTGAGTGTGAATAGAGAAAATGATGTCAAAAAATCATAGAATCAATTGATCAGGGGTCAATGAGGCAAACCCACTATCGATCACGAGGAGGACTATTTCTAAGGACTACAAGCTCCAAGGTATTATATGGTTTCTATATCCCTCTCCTAGATAGTGTGTTGAAGTTGATATGAAGAGATCCATTTAAGGAGGGCCTTGATTTATCCCCCATAAATTGATGTGAAACATAGACTGAGATATGATGTGAAGAGAGAGTACAACTAAGTACAACTGACATAGGGATGGTTGACTCAGAGAGTCAAAAAACCAGCAGATGGTTGACTCAGGATTAAATTTCCTTTGAACATATGGCATGACACAATGGTGACTTGGTAGAAAGATACAAGAGTTGGATGAATATAGTGCAACAACACAGGAGGCATTGAAGCACTCTTCATGGTGACTAGAAGGGTAACTAGTCTAAGGAGTATCTCTAATGCATATTATTAGGACAACTCCCAGGAAAGATAAAACCCAATTGTATGATGAGGACTGAAACAATTTCCATTTTCAATGGAAACTTGATTGACACTACCATTTTGAGAATAGACCAATGGTGAAAAACCCCACTCTTTTTTTTTATTTTTTTGTCTCCTTCATGGTTTAATGATCACAAAAGAATGACAAAAGTATGCTCAGTCCCCTTCATGGTTTAACAAGGAAAAAATAATGATGCAAGTAAGCTCAGTATCCTTCATGGATTAATGAGAATGAAAGAATGACACAAGTAATATCAATGTGTCTTTTTCATTCAGTTTTCACAATATTGAAAAAGAGTTAAATGGATACTCGTGAGTGTCTTTTTTTGTGTCCTTTTACTAGCCCAAAAAAGAGATAAAAATATACTTGGTGAGATATAATGAGTGGCTTAAAAAAATTCTCCTATGTTCCATGCACATGAAACTGACCTAAGAAAAATGGGTGAAAATCGTACAGGAAAGTGAGGCCCACTCTTATTAGTTGTTCTCTCTCTGGGTAGGTATATGCAAAATGAAGGAGAAAAAATGTAAGAGGTGGATGTTCAAGGATACTTCATAGTGGTAAGTGAGATGTGGGAAAATAGTGGTGAAGCAAAAAGAGTCATGAAACGAGAAGAAAATGCATAGGTGACCATTAGGAAATAAGAAAAATGTTTGGGAACCCCCACTAGATATGACTAGAATATAAACGAAGAGAGGAAAATGAGGCTCAATATTCAAGTCATGGTGGGGATACAGGAGGTCTCCCATGCCTATGGAAAACACAACACGAGAACCGAATGGTATTCCAAGTGATAACTAGGGAACCCATGAAGGGTAGGTACTACTGAACCAATTACGACGTGCAAAAGGAGTGGCTACTGTCGCTATCCGTTGTGTTTGAACCTAAGGAATAGTGCTAGAAGTATGGATGGTTAATAGTGCAAGGTGGAAAATGCAAGGAAAAACCTATCCCTATATGACAGTTTAGAAATATATACATCAATTGTAGTGGACATCACCATCATCATAAAAAAGTCCCTAGAATCCTGTCAAGCACATGTAAACTAGATTCCAAGGTCAAAACGCATAGTCAAATCTCAAAAAAGAAAATATTTTTGGATTTTTAGGATATGATATATGCAAAACAAAAGAAAACTCACACCACACACCTATGTACAAGGCACTATGCATATTGATGGTTTAAATAAATTAGATCCCATTTTGAGGCTCAGGCCAAGGAGATTTTTCATAATCAATGAAATCATGAACCGAATTTAGCATCATATGGCTCACCATGTTGGGGCCACGCCACATAGGAATGAATTTATGCAATTGAATATACTCATTATGAGTAGTATCACGAGCTAGGGAAGCTCCTTGATGGGCTCCATCAAGACATGAAGGAAGTATGAAATGTGTATCTTCGATGGAAGGGGTGGAAAAGAAGTCTATGGAAAGTTTCAAAAAAGAAAACCAAGGCTTGAAAAGGGAAATACAAGGAGGTCTACTAGGTGCCCCAACAAATGCCCCCTATCTTGGATTGAGACTCATCATGTTAAGTCTCATCGATTCTAAATTGGGAGAATATGATGGATGGATCACCTGATCCTTTTTATTTTCTATGAAATCCATTACTTCCAGATGGCCATTTCTGAAGGCAACTTAGAATCAAGGATGCCATGTGAACATGGAGAGTCAACAATCCATACGGATGGAGTATGTTGATCACACTCCATATCGGGTTGAAGTTGCTGACCAATATCAATGGATGTTAATGGGATTGTCGGATCGACAATATTGACCATGATGAGTAGAAGGGGAACTCCATATGATTCAATATCCTCGTAATGAGGTACCACCCAAGGATTGAAAGAACCAAGGGATCCACTGGTAAATGATGAAATCATGTTGATATGAGTGACATTGGAAGTGGGAGACAGTGGGGGAAGGGGAAATATTTTCATCAGCGAAGGATCTTTGAACATCCCTGCAATGGCATTAACAAAATACTATGTGGTATCACCAACAAAAGGTACATTAGATACAAGGTTGGGGGTACTGAACATGAGCTAATAAATCATAACGATTTTACCTTGGCGAGGGAAACATAGGACCCTAAATACGGTTAAGACAACTGCATTCATATCATAGAACCAAGTACGCCCAAGTAATAGTGATGCAGGAGCATCGTAAGCAGCCAACCAAGCAAGCATAAAGGCGGAAGACAACTTGAAAGGCGCAACACACATTTTACACATTTTGAAATGTTTTTGAAAAATTAATGAGAAGATATTAATGTAGTAGTTAAAGGAAGCATACCTTCATATTGTAAACATATCTTGAGCGATTTTCTCTCATCTTTCGGATGTAATAGACATTAAGTCTGTTTAATGAAAGTAGGTAGATTTGAATTAAGAGATTAGACAATTTTAGAAGTGTAGGAGGGAAAATGGATATAGACACCCTCACCCTTCTATCATTGTATGATTGTAACATTATCATCATTGAGAGCTGTAGCAGAGAGCTGTAGAGAAGAACCCATGTACAGGAGCACTTGAGTTAATATATGAATCTTTGACTCAATATTCATGGTGTTATGATGCTTACTATTTGGATTTTCTGAATGGTATGTTTGCAGTTGTTTTATTCTCTTTGTTTATGCATTTGTTTCAATGTTGGGTTAAATGTGTGATTTCATGTTAAGTGTATGAAGTCTGATAGAGGAGAAGAATGAGTTTCAATTGTTTCTCATCCTGAGAGTTCCTGCAAGGAGTGCAGTGAAACATCCGCAAGTTGTGTGTTGACAAGAGTCTGAGTTTTATCTCAGAAAGCTAAGGAGGGATATTGTTTTTCTCATACCAGCAGAAGTGCAGGTGAAGCACAGAGCCATGCAAGGTGTGCATAGGCTGGTTTAAGCCTTAGAATTTATCAACTAAGGTGAATATAGAAGGACCACTATTGCAAAGAGTGCATAGGGTCGAAGACTCAAATAACTGGAAGTTATTTGAAAGTTTGATGCAAGGAGTGTGAGCAGGAAACCCTTTGGAAGGCTTGAGTTTACAAGTGAAAGCTCATGAGAGTTAGTGCCTTTGAAGAGTTCAAAGGAAAACAGAGAGCGAAATCATCACGTAGAGGTTAAGTTCGGAGGGAGAACACTTAGTCGTCGGGCAGAAGCCATTGAAGCGTGAATCAGGCGGTCATAATTCTCTGTGGAGAGTTCATGAAGTCGCGAGGACCGTAGGATCCAGTGGAGTCATATGGATGGTGAGAAGCCTTCGTGAAGGAAGTGTGAAGTTGCGAGAGTCACTGGATTTGGCAGAGTTGCAAGGTGATTAGAGGTTGGTGAAACCCATCACCTTAGGATCCAGGATCAACGTGAGCCATTGATCGTGCTTTGCGTACATCCTTGGATCATATCGTGAACTCGGGGTTTGTAAGTTTGGAGGCCATACCAAATTTCTTGGTTTGCGCAAAGTTTTGAGTTGTGAGGAATAGAGAAGGAGATCCAGACCGTTGGATCCAAAAGCACAGGAGAACCGTTGGATCAGAATCTCCGCATGGTATAGTGCACTTGGGGATTCGGGGTTTGAGAGAGTTTCTTTTCGACTATAGAAGTCGTGAAGTGATGAGTGTCGAGGGCTCGTGCGAACACATGGCACATCCGGTTGGTGGGGACCGCGTGGTTTACATGTGGAATAGTAACAATGCCCCGAGAAAAGATGGAAGCGGGTGATAGGTGGTGGATGCACATTGCCTGGGAAGGATTCAACTATTGTTGACTTATCATGTCTTGGGGATTCACGAAGGAGGAGTACAAGGGCTCAACGCTTCAACTCGCGAAGTTGTGAGTTGTGAGGGGGGCTAGAGTTAGGTCCTAGCCCATGGTCATTGGAAAAGGTGCTAACAAGGAGAAACCATACCCATATTGGTATCTCGGGTATCTAAGGGTTGGAAAAGAGGATTCAAGGATATTCAACTCATGAACTCGTGAGTTGCGAGTTGCGAAAAGCGCTTGTGCTAAGGTCGATTTGTGGTCGTGTAGAGGCAAAGACTCACACCTGGTGCACGTGGTGTAGGTGGAGTTTTCATGAAGGACTCATGGATCGGGTTCGTTGAATGTTTCAGCAGGGAATCGAAGGAGTTGCTTCGAATCATGGAGAAATTAGAACGATCCTGTGCAGATCTTGGCCCGAGGGCAGGGGGTCTACGTCAAGAGTGGTATCAGAGCTTGATTTTGTCTGTATATTTTAGGCAGAGTGAGGTAGAGGAAAAGGAGTAGTCTGATACCATCATTGTGGTATCAGAGTTGCAGAACAAGTTCTTTTCTTTCTGTAGCAGAGAAAAGAGGAACATTTACAGTCATGACGCCGAGAAGAAGAGACAGGACAATGCCAATGCCTGATCCAGCAAGAGAAAGAGAAATGCACGAGTTACGTGCTAGGCTTGATGCCATGGAGACAACACAAAGGCACATAGTTGATGCTGGGGATATCAGTGAAGATGAAAGTGAGAATGAAGCTAGAAATGAAGGAGAAGAAATTGCATTCGAAGATGTTGCAGATGAATGCCTATTTAGGGTTGTTGCGAGGATAGGTGCCAGAGCAAAAATGGACATTCCAGTGTATGAGGGAAACCTGGATGTTGAAGAGATTCTAGACTGGATTAGAGCTCTAGATAAATACTTCAACTATGAGGATGTTGAGGAAGACAAGAAGGTCAAGCATGCCATTACCAGACTTAAAGGGCATGCAACACTATGGTGGGATGAACTGTAGGCTGACAGATGCTGCAAGGGAAACTCGAAAATCAAGAGCTGGGATAGAATGGTTGCAAAGATGAAAGACAAATTCATACCCAGGGATTAACAAATTACTCTATTTCGGAGGATGCATAATTTGAGATAGAAGTTGATGTCAGTGAAAGAATACACTGAAGAATTCTACAGGATAAACATTAGAGCAGGTCATCGAGAAAGCGATGATGAAAAATTTTCCAAGTACATGAATGGTCTGCGATATGACATACAAGATGAGATGAGCATGCTTACCATTTGGACTGTGGAAGATACTTATCAGATGGCTCTGAAATCTGAAGAGAAGTTGAGCCGAAAGCAAGGTCAAAGAGGCCGAGGTAGAATTCAAGCTAGAGGCAAAACAATTTCCCAAGATAGGACTCAGAAATCTAAAGAAGAGGGGAAGAAACCTCAACCTCAACCTGAGAGGGGAGGAAGCTCACAAGGAGGGAAGTATGCTGATAGAAATACTTTTCCTTGAGCCAGAGGAAGAGGAAGAGGCAGAGGAGGTGAAGTGAAATGCTTTTTCTATGGAAAAATTGGACATAAATCCTATGAGTATCCAGATAGGAAGAAATATGGTGGTGAAACTCACATTGCCAAAGCTCAAGGATGGAATGTTGAGGCAGAAGATGTTGAGGGCAGAAGATCCTTAATGATGAGGAAAGTTCTCTTGAAGCTAGAAAAGGAGGCAGAGAACCCAGCCCAAAGAAATAGTCTGTTTAGGACTGCTTGCAAAACTAAAGACAGGGTATGCAAGGTCATAGTGGACAGCGGTAGCACAAACAATATCGTATCTACAGAGATGGTAGAAAAGTTGGAGCTGGATACTATTGTACATCCAATCCCATACATATTTTTGTGGCTACAAAAAGGACATCAGGTAAATGTCACTAAACAATGTTTAGTTGAATTTATAATAGGAGGATATAAATATGAAATATTATGTAATGTCATTCCCATGGATGTTTGTCATCTATTACTTGGAATACCATGGAAATATGATAGAAACGTAGTTCATGATGGGAGAAAGAACACGTATACCCTACAAAAAAATGGTAGGACTCACATGTTGTTGCCAATTAAGGATAAAGAAGTGAAAATAGAGATGAGCAACATTGTACTTCTCATGAGTGGGAAGGAACTTCTTAATGAGGTTAAGAAGAAGAAAGACACACAATTTATTGTGGTCAAGAAGCCCAAAATTGTTTTAACCAGTACGAGAATAGATGATTTACCGGAAGAAATCCAGGAGTTGCTGGAAGAATTTGTTGATATAGTAGTGGATGAACTACCTTGTTTGTTGTCACCTATCAGGAGTATAAGCCATCATATTGATCTTATACCTGGAGATAGTTTACCGAACAAAGCAACGTACAGGTTGACGCCGCAGGAAAATGAAGAAGTTAAGAGATAGGTCCAAGACTTAATGGACAAGGGATTGATTTGGGAGAGCTTGAGTTCATGCATTGTTTCGACATTGCTCAGCCCAAAGAAAGATGGAGGCTGGAGAATGTGTACAGACTCAAGGGAAATCAATAATATTACCATCATATACAGATTTCCATTGCCAAGGATGGATGACTTGATGGATTGCTTAAGTGGAGCAAAGTTTTTTTCAAAGATTGATTTGAAAATCAGGTATCATCAAATTAGAATGAGAGAGGGTGATGAATGGAAGACAACATTCAAGACGAATGAGGGGATGTATGAATGGCTTGTCATGCCATTTGGCCTAACGAATGTGCCCAGTACTTTCATGAGATTGATGAACGAAGTCCTGAAGGATTTCATCGGGAAATTCGTCATTGTATATATTGATGATATATTAATTTTTAGCAGGACATAAGCAGAGCACTTAAAGCATTTAGCTGCCGTGATGAGGAGATTACAGCAAGAGAAATTGTTGATCAATGTGAAGAAATCATCATTTCTGAGAACAAAACTCATTTATTTGGGTTTTGTTATCTCTGCAAATGAGTTGAAAATGGATCCAGAAAAGGTAAATGCAATTAAGGATTGGCCATCGCCGAAGAGTTTGTTTGAAGTTCGAAGCTTCCATGGTTTGGCTAGCTTCTACAAGAAATTCATCCGAAACTTCAGTGGAATTAGTGCACCAATGATGGATATGGTGAAGAAAAGACATAAATCTTTTCACTGGACAGAGGAAACAGAGAAGATTTTCAATCTACTGAAGAAGAAGATCACTGAGCAACCAATTCTGGTTTTTCTAGATTTCAGCAAGACATTCCATGTTAGGTGTGATGTGAGTGGATTTGCAATTGGAGCGGTCTTGAGCCAAGACGACAGGTCGGTCACATATTTCAGTGAAAAGATGAATGAAGCGAAGATCAAGTACTCTACATATGACAAGGAATTCTATGCAGTCATACAAGCACTGAAGAAATGGAGACATTATTTGGTTCCTAAAGAGTTTGTTTTGTACAGTGATAATTGCGCTTTACAATTCATGACTCAACAGGAGAAGTTGAACCAAAAACATGCTAAATGGGTTGAATTCATGCAGAATTTTACTTTTGTGATTAAGCATATTTCTGGAACTGCTAACAAAGTTGTTGATGATTTGAGTAGGAAATGTTTGCTTATGCAGGAATTCAGAGTCAAGACCTTGGGTTTTGATAACCTCAAAGAAATGTACAGAGGTGACCCTAATTTCAAGGAGGCATATGAGGCATCTGAGAATCTCGTTCTTAGGGATAGAAGCCAATGGAATGAATACATGATCCAGGATGGATTATTGTTCAGGGGGAATCAACTATGTATTCCAAAATGCTCCATGAGGGAGAATTTGCTGAAGGAAAAACATAGTGGAGGATTGGTAGGACACTTCGGTCATGACAAGACGTTCTCAAAGTTGAGTAGCTCATATTATTGGCCAGGGATGAGAACAGACATTAAGAAATTTGTGGACAGATGCAGAATTTGTCAGCACACGAAAGGAAAAAGACAGAACACAGGGTTATACCAACCATTACCCATACCTGAAAGGTTGTGGGATGCATTGAGCATGGATTTCATATTGGGACTGCCAAGAACACAAAGAGGATGTGATTCAATATTTGTGGTAGTAGACAAATTTTCAAAAATGGCACACTTCATACCATGCTAGAAAACCAGCGACGCAACTCATAATGTGAACCTGTTTTTCAAGGAAGTTGTCAGACTTCACGACTTGCCAAGGAGTATCGTTTCTGATCGGGATACCAAGTTCGTTGGACATTTCTGGAGGAACTTATGGAAGAATTTGGGGACAAGTTTGTCTTTTAGCTCAGCATATCATCCTCGGACGGATGGACAGACAAAAATTATGAACAGGAGCTTGGGATATTTGCTGAGGAGCTTAGTAACTGAACATCACAGTCAGTGGGATCATATTCTACCACAGGCAGAATTTGCTTATAATGATTCACTTAACAGAAGCACAAGACAAAGTCCATTCCAAATTGTATATGGAATGCAGCCAAGGGGAGTTTCTAAATTGAGAGATTAAGAACAAAATGAATTCAGGAGTGCTAGTGCAGAGGACTTTGCAGAAGGAATGAAGGAGCTGCACAGCCGAGTCAAGGAGTGATTGCAGAGTTCAAGTCAAGAATACAAGCGAAGAGCAGATCAACATAGGTGAGAACTTCAATTTGAAGTTGGTGATCTGATTCTTGCACATTTGAGGAAGGAGAGGTTCCCAAGGGGAACATATAACAAATTGAAGATGAAAAAGATTGGACCATGAAAGGTCATGAAGAAATTTGGGGCAAACGCATATGATATTGAATTACCCGATGGGGCCGGAATCTCACCAATATTCAATGTTGCAGATTTGTACCATTGAAGAGCTGAAGAAATAGAAGCAGAAGATGAACGAAAATAATTTCAATGGACAAAACAAATGCTTGTAGCTAAAAAGCCACAGATGGAAAGCATAATTAACAAGAGGATTAGCAGAAAGACCAGGAGGAAGGACTATTTTGAATACTTGGTCAAGTGGAAAGGACATCTGGTTGAAGATGCTAGTTGGGAGGATGAAGTAGAAATTCATAGGCATGGACAGACCGTGCAAGAGCTCATGAATAGGAGTTCATGAAAAATTCCAAGCAAGGGAGTATGATGCAGGAACATCGTAAGCAGCCAGCCAAGCAAGCATAAAGGCAAAAGACAGCTAGAAAGGCGCAGCACACATTTTACACATTTTGAAATGTTTTTGAAAAATTAATGAGCAGATATTAATGTAGTAGTTAAAGGAAGCGTACTTGCATATTGTAAACAGATCTTGAGCGATTTGCTCTCATCTGCCATATGTAATAGACATTAAGTCTGTTTAATGAAAGTATGTAGATTTGAATTAAGAGATTAGACAGTTTTATAAGCGTAGGAGGGAAAACGGATATAGACACCCTCGCCCTTGTATCATTGTATGATTGTAACATTATCATCATTAAGAGCTGTAGTAGAGAGCTGTAGAGAAGAACCCATGTACAGGAGCACTTGAGTTAATATATGAAGATTTGACTCAATATTCATGGTGTTATGATGCTTACTGTTTGCATTCGCTGAATGGTATGTTTGCAGTTGTTTTATTCTCTCTGTTTATGCATTTGTTTCAATGTTGGGTTAAATGTGTGATTTCATGTTAAGTGTATGAAGTCTGATAGAGGAGAAGAATGATTTTCAATTGTTTCTCATCCTGAGAATTCCTTCAAGCAGTGTAGTGAAACGTCCGCAAGGTGTGCGTTGACAAGAGTCTGAGTTTTATCTCAGAAAGATCAAGAGGGATATCGTTGTTCTCATACCAGCAGAAGTGCAGGTGAAGCACAGAGCCATGCAAGGTGTGCGTAGGTTGTTTGAAGCCTTAGAATTTATCAACTAATGTGAAGGTAGAAGGACCACTGTTGCAAAGAGTGCACAGGGTCGAAGACTCAAATAACTGGAAGTTATTTGAAAGTTTGCCGCAAGGAGTGCAAGCAGGAAACCCTTTGGAAGGCTTGAGTTTGCAAGTGAAATCTTAGGAGAGTTAGTTCCTTTGATGAGTTCAAAGGAAAACAGAGAGAGAAATCATCATGCAGAAGTTAATTTCAGAGGGAGAACAGTTAGTTGTCGGGCAGAAGCCATTGAAGCGTGAATCGGGCGGTCAGAATTATCTGTGGAGAGTTTGCGAAGTCACGAGGACCGTAGGATCCAGTGGAGTTGTATGGAAAATGAGAAGCCTTCATGAAGGAAGTGCGAAGTTGCGAGAGTCATTGGATTTGGCAGAGTTACAAGGTGATTAGAGGCTGGTGAAACCCATCACCTTAGGATCCAAGATCAACGTGAGTCGTTGATCATGCTTTGCATACGTCATTGGATCATATCATGAACTCGGGGTTTGTAAGTTTAGAGGCCATACCAAATTTCTTGGTTTGCATGAAGTTTCAAGTTGCGAGGAATAGAGAAGGAGATCCAGACCATTGGATCCAAAAGCAAGAGAGAACCATTAGATTGGAATCTCCGCGTGGTATCATGCACTCAGGGGTTCAGGGTTTGAGAAAGTTTCTTTTCGACTACAGAAGTTGCACAGTGCTGAGCACTAAGGGCTCATGTGAACACGTGGCACATCTGGTTGGAGGGGACCGCATGGTTGATAGGTGGCATAGTAACAATGGCCTGAGAAAAGACGGAAGTGGGTGACAGGTGGTGGACGCACGTCACCTGGGAAGGAATCAACTATTGTTGACTTATCGCGTCTCAGGGATTCGTGAAGGAGGAGAACAAGGGCTCAATGCTCCAACTCACGAAGTTGCGAGTTGTGAGGGGGGCTAGAGTTAGGTCCTAGCCCGTGGTCATTGGAAAAGTTGATAACAAGGGGAAACCATACCTGTATTGGTATTTCGGGTATCAAAGGGTTGGAAAAGAGGATTCGAGGATCTTCAACTCACAAACTCGCGAGTTGCGAGTTGAGAAAAGCGCTTGCGCTAAGGCCGAGTTGTGGTCGTGTGGAGGCAAAGACTCACAATTGGTGAACGTGGTGTAGGTGGAGTTTTCGTAAAGGACCTGTGGATCAGGTTCATTGAAGGTTTTAGCAAGGAACCGAAGGAGTCACTTCGACTCATGGAGGAATTAGAACGATCCTGTGTGGATCTCGGCTCGAGGGCAGGGGGTATGCATCAAATAGATTGTACTTAAGAGGTGTGTTGACAACCTCCACATCAATGGAGACAGTCTTAACACCTAAATCAATGGGTAAGGCAGTGACTATTCCATGCGGTTGGAACATGTGTCTGTCAAATTCCTTCAATAGTGTTGTAGACGTGTTAAGCTTAGGAGATCCAATGGTCATCCAACAAGAAATAGACATGATGCAAATCGAGGCTCCTTCATCAAATACTATTCGGAAGATGTTTTTACCCATCGTTCGCACTTTAATCTGGAAGGATACTTGATGGGAGAGCCTATGATTAACCTGAGATGAATCAAATATCATCAAGATCAACTCTGAGGGATCAATCCTACCTATGGAAGATAGAAAATATTTCCATTATGTTGGGAAGATTTCAAGAACTTCAAGCACCGACATGGCACATGGTGCCTGGGCTAAGTCTTTCACAATACTATAGTTGTGGGAAGCCCGAATATCAGGACTATGTGTTGTACATAGAATAATTCCCTTTAGGGGGTGAAGTCGTGCATCAAAATATGGATTTTCAATCTGAAGAGGGCCACCAGGTTGGGAAGAATATGTTGCTTCTAATGCGGCATTAAAAGGATATGGAATGTCATATTTTTTGTCTCGTGTCTCTAGATTGACTGTGTGGTCACACAGGAAAATGAAATCATTCAATGGAGACACTTCATGTTGAGGGGTACCTACGATGCTCCCTGGCAGAGGGGAAATATTTGTGGCAACCATGTTTTGAGGTTGAGGGGGGAAAGTGGGGGTTAGGACAACATGATTTTTGGGGGGCGTGATATTTTTCCAAGAATCTATGAACCTCATCCTTTCGAGGGAACTGGTGAGAAGGGTGGTCCTCCCCACAAATTGTGCAGGGAAACAAACTCTTATGTTTCTCTTGAGTGCCTCTCTCCTGGGTGTTTTAGGTGGAGGCGGTCCCTTTCTTAGTATTTGAATTTTTCTTTTTGTTCCTTTTCTTTCTTGCCTCCAGGTTGTCAAGGATTCTTCGTTTGCATGGATTGAACCGAATTCACCTTGAATGTCTGAGAAGGGACTATGGAAGTTTGAGCACTAGTACCAAAAGCTAACAAGTGTGACTTAATGGAAATTTGACCCATCTGATTAGTTATCTGGCTCACGGAGACATAGGAAACAAAACCAACCACACCATCATCATGGGGTCATGGTTTTTGCTTATTTATATCCGTCGATGTCCTAGGAACATTTGGGATGATGTCATAAAGTGTGCATGATTGAGAATAAATCAAGTCCATATGTTGGGTTGGTCTGATCCTTAGTGGTCACCATGGCCATAGCTACATCTCTGGTAATGGATGGTAAGAGGGATTTGGTGAACCACTCCATAAGGAGTTTGTCTGGAATATGAGTCTTAATAATCCTACACCATCATCCCCACACATGTATATGATCAGAAATATGTGTGGCACTATCTTGACACAATGAAGTCAAGAGCTCATTTCCTATCTCATACCACATGGGTAGTTGGTAATGTGTTAAAAATGCCTTTTCTAGGTCATTGAATCTTTTAAAGGAACCTCCTTTTAAATTGATGTACCATTTGGTGGTGGCTCTAGTTAGGGATCTCTGGAAGAGATTGTCGACACAAGCCTATTTTGGAAGAGAAAACCCTATTTTTTAGCGCAGGCCTATTTTTGGAGAGAAAAGCCTACTTTTGAGCACGTGCCATATGTGGAGGAAAAGAAACATGCACAAGATGGAGGAAACACAACATGGTGCACATGCAGAAAAACCTAGCCATGTTAGGGTTAGGGTTTTGGATATGAATATAATGGCTACGAGCCAATAGAATAGTATAAATAAAGGCCTAGGAGGTCTATTAGAGGTTGGTTGGTTGGTAAAGGAGATAATAGTTTTAGTGTGAATAAGATAATTTTTTAGGGTTAGGTCAGAGGCTGTGGAGCTTAGTGTGGTATAGTCCACCTCATGGATGAAACTCATCCTAATTTCATATTTAAGCCTAAAGAATGTAATTTGTGCAGTGCAAATTTTGAAGAATGATGAATAAAAGAGAAGAAGAGACAAATCTTTGTGGATGCAGCCCCCCTGGGGGGGGTGAACCATGGTAAAAATACTTTGTTATTATGTCTGTGTTGGATTACTGAGAGGGGGGGTGAATCAGTAATAACGTAATTATAATCCTTTTTCTTCAAATGTTATATCAATGTAGAATTATTATCCAATAATGAGCGGTAATAAATAAACAATCACACACATACACAGTACACCAGTGTTTTACGTGGAAACCCAAATCGGGAGAAAACAACATAATGTTTTTTCTTATATGTCTTGAAGAATTGCATTCATTGGAAGCACCAACTTCCTTTGTTTTCCAGCTGCAACTGGAAGGAGACTCCAACCCCCTAGTTTCTCAGGCTACAACTTGAGGGAAGCTCCAACTACCCAAATCTCTGGCTACAACC
>SNQJ01S0026270.1:0-32271 GCA_010110895.2 Picea sitchensis | reverse complement strand
ATGAGGAATTATGTGATGTTCCACATACCACCGGAAATGACATGAAAAGAACTATCCATCTAGGATATTTTCACTGACAAATTCACTTTCCTTCATCTCATTGTTCCATAATTAAGCATGGGTTCTCTTACTCCACAAAGCATCTTCTCGTGAGGGCTTTCACCATAAGGGGACCACTTTTGGAGTTCATCCATATTTACTTCTTATCAACCATGAAAAAAAAATAATGAGTCATATTTACATCAAATACTGTTGGGTCCATTACCCAAACCTTTGTGATATGGGTCTTTCTTCAAGGGTTGACATCAATGACAACCAACCTTAATCAATAGTCTGAATGGTTGATTTACTATTTCTTCCATTTATCAGTTAAAGAATTAATGTTTATCTTAGATTATGACAGCATGCATGCATAGTTGATTTATGAACAAATACTATATTTAAATGAATGGATAATAAATGTGAGGCATGAGGAAAATGAATATATAACATCCCCAATCCCTTACCTGAATGCAGACATATGAGTCTTGCAGTCCCTCATAAGCTACCTTGGGTGATACTGCACTATGCAACCTGTGCACAATGTTTCTTTCTATTTTACCAGGAGGGCTGATAGTTTGAGGGTTTTGTTGGAAACCTTTGAGATTATAACCCAGGTCAACCTAAGTGCCCAACAAATGGTTTTGTTTCTGGATGGAACTGCACATGATATATTGAAAAGGATCTGTTGAAGAACAACACAGATAATGAAAACATAGAAGGGAATGTTTAGGCCATGGAATCCAATGAAGGAAGATATTGAAAGATGGTTAAGGACAAAGGAACTCGATTTTGCGCAATAAGACAACAGAAACCATAAATATACACCATGCAAATATCTCGACAAATATGTGTTTAGTGACTTGCATGGAGTATTTTTCTGTTAATTTCCACATCTTTTACATGAGTGTTTATTCAGGTTGAAGGACAATCATCCTACGAATCAGATAAGACAGCTAGAGTGGCATCCTATGGAGAGCTCGTAGTTGTAGCAAGTCAATAATTAATTTATGCGTGTAGTAGATTTTTGGTTAGACAACATTATTGTAGGGTTTATCACTAAATTGTAGTTGATACTTTGAAGTCCTACACTGCTGCAGAGTAGGATTTTTTGAAGGGACCAAGAGGTATGTACATAGGATCACTATATACTTCCATGAATATTTTATTATATTACAAAGGTGTGATGACCATGGAATCAGACAACTAAACTTCCCTGCACACATGGGGTAATCATTGACAAGATTCTAAGATATGGGCAGGGATATGGATAAGAGGAAGCATAAGGAGGCCATGGACCCGATCATGATGGAAGAGGACTAGACAAAGAATATAATGAAAAATTATGGAACGATGCGCAACGGTTGACCTTACCAGTATAATATGAATAAAAAAAAGAGGGCCATAACCGACAAACAGGGCATGGTTAGCGATGAGGAAGAGGTAGAGGACCCTGAGAAGAATTTATTCATCTGTGATAAGATCTGGGAATAAAAGTATATCATAGACGAGGATACAGAATTCACGCAGCTGTCTATAACATTCAGGGACCGTGAGTTGGATGAGTACATGAGCCTTGATGTAAACAATACACAAGGAGCACCAAAAACTGTCGTGTAGGTGAAAACATTGCTGGTAAATGAATTTTAGAAACCAAGCTCACACAAATAGTACATGAATGAAATTATCGAGATCAAGAAGAAACCATTTGAGTCTGTTTGGGAGATTGATCAAAGGTTCAAACATCTGAAAGGTAAGTTGAAGTCTCTATTATTGACATGCAACATAGGAATTTATTTGTGAACTCATTATTACCAAACGTGAAGTATCCTCTGAGACAACAGAAGTTTAAAACTCAAGAATAGGTGCTAGAAGCAACCATGCAATTGGACTATAACCAATATCAACAGGTAGATCCAACAATGGAAGAGATGAAAGAGGATTTGAAGAATCTCACATTTCAGTTGAACCAGAACAAATGGAAAGAGAAGATAGAATTTGTTCGGTGTATGTTATGTAGAACAAAAGGACACCATACGAATTAATGTCCAACCTTTGCACAGTACTCGGCCATAGGGGTGCCAAAACCCTTTCCTATAGGAGGATCATGGTGAAACATTTGTAAGACACATGGGCATGATCCATATAATTGTCCAATGATGTAGAAGTATAAGACCGTGCCAAAAATTTCTTATTGCACTTTTTGTAAATCAGTGGGTCATGATGATAAGGACTATAGAATGTTGTAATTGATGGGAGAGAGAACTTCATACACCTATAGGGTTCAAGAAGAGATGATAATAGGGCAAGCTGCATCGCAGTTAAATAATGCACAACCACAATTCAATCCTGCATAGTCACAATACAACAATGCATAGCCATAGTACAATAACATGGAGTATAACCAGATACCCAAATACAATGCACCATGCAGAGATAGAGGTGGATTCAGATAGGGAGGTTGGGGCAGAGGAGGATTTGGATGAGTTAAAGGGCTAGTAGTCTTCCATAATTGTCAACGACCATGACACTATGCAATATACTGTCCACTTGCACCTGTGACATGTATGTATTGTCATGCAATAGACCATGACAAAGAAGACTTCCCAACATTATTGGGAAAGATCAGGAAAAAAGGAACCAAAACAATCAAAATGTCCAGTGGATTTCAAGAGAAGACAGTGATGATGGGAATAACATCAACATAGTTACTAAAAGAGGAGCCAAGACAGGAGTTGATGCAACAAAACAAGATCCATCTCAACACCAGTGGGTCAATAAGAACACTGAGCCACATAAGTATTTTGATGCGCAAAAATAAAATGATGCGTTTAAGGAGGCCAGACAGGAGTTTTTAAAAGAGAACATTGCATCTACATCAACTTCGCAACAAAGTCAGGATCCACCATTGTATGAAATGCCACCCTCACTAGATCACACTACCAAAGGACAACCTTTAGAGAAAGTAAGTAACCTTAAGAATTTTCTGCAATCTTGTGTCAAGTTATTGAATGATCCATCATCCATTAAGGAGTTACAGAACTTGCTAGAAAGATGAAACAGAAAAGTAGAAGGAAAGTTAGAACAAAAGACAATTAATCATCTCCATACGAGAAGATGAACAAGTAGGGAATTTAGGTTAAATGAAATCATTTGGGATTTCAATATGGGAGATGTCATACTTGATTTATTCTCTAAAGTGAATGTATTACCTAAAAAGAGATGGGAGTGTATGGGGGAACCCAAATTAGGGTATTCACCTATCCAGTTGAAATTGGAAAATCAACATAGAGTATTACCAATTGGAACACTTAAAGGTGTGCGAGTAGACTTGGATGGAGTGGGCAATGTGGCATATTTTGAATTTATAGAAATAGTATATGGCACAACACCCTACCTAGAATTACTAGTATTGGAATGGGAATTTGATAACTAGGTTGTGATCAACCTGAAGAAACAGAAAATGACCTTTGAATTAGGCAAGTACAAAGTAATTTCCCCACTGAACCCATGATAAAGAGAACGATTTGTAGAGGCGACATGTTTGGACATGGAAGAAATAAACCAACTATATAGAACTACCACGTGATAAGAACGTTGTGTCAACCCAACTGTAGATGGGGTACTCAGTTGGAGAATCATTACATCGTGTGCCTCAGACTCAGATACATGTCTAGAAAAATGGCAGTAGAGACTACATGAAGTATCCACAAGGAGGTGTACAAGAATAGAATGCACAGTAAGGTGGGTCAGTACAGAGATAAGGGAACCCCCCACTTTTCATGGTTTGAATGACCTAGAATAATTATTGACAAACTATGAGGAAGAAGTTTTGGAAAATCATAGGTTGTTATCCCTGGATATTGCACTCAAGGAAACACTTGCAATATGGTGGGGCATGCATAAGAAAACAATTTGAGACTGGTATCAGTGTAAATGGTTACTACACATTAGATTTGGTGCAGGACAAGGGAATCATATATTGCAAAAATATGATGGGTGAGGAATATCAGTTGAGCACATAGAGAAATGCATAACATAATGGAGGTTGACACCACCTGAAGAATGGCCTCATTATTTATTCATACATTGGAAAGGATACCAAGGAACCAGTGCATAGAGTAGGAACTACACAAAGGCACTACATAATGGATAGGATTACAATATAATTTTGTGGTAACCTTCTCATTTGAGAATGAGAACCCCAATATTGATTCATCCCTGAAGTTGATACAACGAATGATATTTTTTGAGGAACCTGAGCTGGACATTATAATATAATATCAATAGCAAAATAGACAGTCGGTCAAAGTCTTACTCTCATGTTATCATGTTGCAGAGGAAGCACCAGATGAATATGATCCATGAAACATTCAAATAATAGATATTGAAGGTGAGAGAGAGGTGGAAGTTCTATATCTGCATTTAGAGGAATTTTTTTCACCAATTAAGGTCGAGAAAGTCAACATTGGGACAAACTAAAACCCTAAAATGGAAAGCATTGGAGACTACTGGGATGAGAAGACACTAGAAAGGATAACAAAATTACTATGTGAATACGACTTGTTTCCAACAACCTTTACATAGATGAAAGGCATAGCAGCTGAGCTGGGTGAGATGAAGATACCCCTAAAAACAGATGCTAGACCTATTAGACAGATGTTACATGTTGAATCCAGTGTATAAGAAAAAAGTGAAAGAAGAACTTGACCAAATGCTAGAAGATGGTGTCATAGAGCCAGTGGAACAATTTGAATGGGTCAGTCCCATGGTAGTTCAACAAAAGAAAAAATGGGGAATAAGAATGTGTGTTGATCTAAGGAAATTGAATGATTCTTTCTTACATGATCCATTCCCTACCCCTTTTACAGATGAGGTCTTGGAGAATGTGGGAGGTCAAGAAGCATATTCATTCATTGATGGATTCTCATGTTATCATCACATTAAAATAACTCCATAGGATAGGCATAATACTACATTTTCTATAGAATGGGGATCCTATCAGTATACAATTATGCCCTTTGGACTGAAAAATGCACTGGCTATATTTTCAAGGGCGGTCATAACTTCTCTTAAATATTTCATACATAAGTTCTTAGAAGTATGTTTGGATGATTGGACTATTTTTAGTCTTTTGAAAGATCATTTAGAATTATTAAGACTAATGTTGGATAAGTGCAAGAAATGTCAGATCTCATTAAACATCAAGAAATGTATTTTCAACACACCTTTTGGGATACTGTTAGGACATGTGGTATGAAGACAAGGGTTGTTGCTTGACCTTTCTAATATTGTTGTAATTATGAACTTACCACCACCAAATTCAGTGCGAAAATTAAGAGCCACACTTGCACATACAAGGTACTACAAGAATTTTATCAAAAGGTATGCACAGATTACCACACTGATGGAAAAGTTGTTGAAGAAGGAGACCAACTTTTAGTGGAACGAGAATTGTCATCGAGGATTGGATACTTTGAAGGTGAAGATGGTGACAACACCTATTTTAGTGTTTCCCTATTGGGAAAAGACATTTCATGTGCATGTAGATGCATCAACAATAACACTTGAGGCAATTTTGGCGCAACCAAGAGCATGTGACTTAAATCATCCTATATCCTTTGCAAGAAGGAAGTTATCAGACTCAAAGCAGAATTACAATACAACAGAAAGAGAAGGTATAGACATGTTGTATGCATTGCATAAATTCAAACACTACTTATTGGGAAATCACTTTAAAATGTTTGTAGATCATTCTTCCCTCAAATATCTAGTCAACAAGCCAATGTTGGGGGGGAGTATCTATAAATAGCTATTATTGTTCCATGAATTTGTTTTTTATGTAATAGTTAAACCAGGGAAACTAAATGCCGTACCATATCAGTTAACAAGTATAACCAATGGAAAAGAACCTACCAACTTAGAAGACAACTTCCCTGATGCACAATTATTTTCAGTTCATATAATTGATTAGTACTTTGCTAATATCATTGAATTATTGAGCACATGAGTTGTGCCAAAGTAGTTTAGTACCGTGCAGAAGAAAAATCTGGTAGTTAGAGGTGTAGACTATCAACTAATTGTAGGTCATGTATACAAGCTAGACATAGATAGCATTTTGAGAAGGTGTGTGATGGAGCATGAACGTCCCATAGTTATAGCATAAGCTCATAAAGTTCTAGTTGGAGGACACTATGCAGGAAAGGCTACCACACAGAAAATATAAGGGATGAGATGACCCTAAGACCCCAAGTAACTCTTTAGGTATTTGACAAGTGGGAAATAGATTTTTTTTGGACCTATTAATCCACCAACAAGAAGGTCAAGAGAAGGATACATCATTACTGTGACATAATATTTAACCAGATGGGTAGAAGCAGCACCAATAAAGGATTACAACGCAAAGACATCAACACACTTCTTATTTGAGAAGGTGATTACAAGATTTAGATGTCCCAGGATTTTTATGAGTGACCAAGGAACCCATTTTATTAATCGTACCATCTAGACTATGATCGAGGAGTTTGAACTTTATCACCAGAAGAGTGAACCTTATCATCCTCAGAAAAATGGGATAACAGAAGATTTCAACAAGATTTTGGAGAATGCATTCACAAATATTTGTAATGTGAAAATAGATGTTTGGGATTTAAAAATACTAGCAATACTATGGGCATACATGAATACATGCAAGAAGTTGACAGGACAGACACCATTCATATTAGTGTATGGAAAATAAGCAATGGTGCCATTAGAATTTTTGGTACCTAATCTGCGCGTTGCAACAATTGCAAATATGAGATAAAGGGGTACAAGAAATGTTAAGTCAACTTATGGAACTATAAGAAGACAAGATTCTGGTAAGATTCCACCAAGAGGTGCAGAAAGTAAGCGAAAAATCCTGGCATGACAAACACATAAAGAAGAAGAGATTTAAGGAGGGATATTTAATTCCCCTCTATGACAACAATTTTTTGCAACATCCTGGTAAGTTTAGAATGCATTGGCTAGGGCCATATGAAGTGAAGTATGTCACAGATGAAGGATCTGTGCAGCTAAAGGACTTGAAAGGAAAATAAATGCAGGGTATGTTGAATGGTAGTCGAGTGAAAATATATGGGGACAATCGACCTACTAACTCTTAGTAGTAGTGCAGTAAGAAATCCATGTGTATAGTGTACTATAGTAGAAATTAGGAAAGAAAAATTACAAAAAACATAAAAAGTAGAAAAATAAGAAAAATACAAAAAGAGGAGGAAGTTGGTTGAATGGTAGAAAATTGCAAAACTTTGCGCGCAACAGACAGTGAAACCAACGCAACAAGAAGTAAAATTTACCGTGCACAAGAAAATTTGACACTATGCAAATGACCAGAAAAAGTGAAAAATCAGAAAAAACATTAATGATTAGGCCTATAAAAAGGGAACCACATGGGAAAGTTCGACACTTAGCGATTTTTGAGCAAATAGAGAGCTGAAGAACGTAACCTAGGTGAAATCATGTGAGGAATATAGAAATTGACCACTTAACATACAACATGACACCTTCGAAGGTTGGCGCCCTAGGGAAATATGTTAGGGTTAATCGACAGTCCGGAAGAAGGAAGGAAAGAATGAAAGAGACTAAGGATTTTATAGAGTTGGAAGACATCACAACCTTGACAATAGAGTCAATCAATCCGACCAAAGAAGAGGAAGAAACATCGATGACTGCACAAGTAGAAATGGGTCAAATCTCAAAAAACCCCAATCGCAGTGCAAACCCTAACTCGAAAAGATTTGCAGAACCTGAGGGAAGGATGGGACAACAATAGATACATGTAGTAGAGGAGGTTTTGGTCGAGGTTACTCCAATATGGATGGAGATTGAAGGAGAGGAAGAAGAAATGACAGAAATAGTGGCAGAAGGCCACTCAGCCATCGACTAGAAAAGGAAGGCACCAGAGTCATCAGAAATCACGCTACCTTACATCCCGAATGTTGTGGTCACAGTGGAAGATATGTTGGGGAAAGTGTTGAAGTTAAGATATGCCAATCATGACATTAAAGACACGACGAAGTTTCTAGAATTTGCACAGGAAACTTACTTGGAGGACATAGGGGATAGAGGAACCCCAGGAAAACTCTTCTTGGAGCCCGTGTAGTGGATCGTCGGGCTATATAATTCAGGTATCATGAACCTATTGGATATACTTCATTTCATGCACGGTAAGAATGTGGGACTTTGTTTGAAACATTTATTGTCTAGGGTAAATGGAGGTATCATGTGGATGGATAGGCTAGTCCCCATTGACATTTATTTGATTTCCAAGATTACAGGGTTTCCCATTTGTGGTGCACAACCCGAAGAGTACCTAGAGAATAAAGAATGAGAAAAGGAAATTGCAGAGATAGTGAAAGTGAAGTTTGGAACAAATAGGGGGAACTGGGGTATAGTCATAAAATATATCAAAGACTCCACGATGAGGTTCGCGAAAAACATAATGGCTTGTAAATATTTGGGGAAGTGTAGTAAGGAAGAGACTTCAACAAGAGTCATAGAAGTAGTTGTGCAGTGCACAAAAGGAGTGATGTTTAGCTAGGTGCCATACCTATTAAATCATTTTTTTATTGACTGCAGGGATCCACAGGATAATGGAACTGAGTTCCATTATTCCTGACTCCTCATACCCATAGCTTTGGTAGGTTTGTAGGAACCAAAGTTTGTAGACAGGAAGGGGAAGTTCTACACAACGAGATATGAAACCCTTTGGCAAGATAAGGAAAATAAGAATCAACAAGAAAACAACACATTGTTTTCCATGTTTCTGGAAGACATGCAACATAAAACAACAAATGTATGGAGGACTCCTAATTAGGTGGTCCAGGAGAATGAAGGGATTTCAAGTTTTAAGGCATCCAGACATCACATGTGGATCTAGGCCATAAGGGACCCGAAGAAAAATTGGTTGGAAATGTAATACTATGCATCAAGATAAGAGGTCGACTGGATTGTCAAATATTGGCTCACGTAGTGGAAGGTTCCAACAAAAAAGAAAGGACCTAAACCAAAGGAGAAGGAAAATGCAGATAGATCTAAAAATACAAGTAGTCTAGCTGAGAACACTTGAAAGGATGTAGAGCACGCTCAAGCATTAGGAAGCAACACAAAAATGAAAAATCCCAGGAAGAAAGAAACAATGTCAAGGGTAGGAGTAAAGGGCGATGACAATAATGGAGAAACATCGCTGCCCAAAGAGGAGGATGCACAAAAGAAGAATATTGGGGATCATCCCTAATAAATGAAGAGAATTGGAAAATAGGAGGAGGAAACACGAAAGAAAATGAAATATCATAAGAACCCTCTAGTAATCACAATCACAAAGGACGATGTCAAGTTAGTGGTAGACAAAGTCCAAGAAAGAGGAGAAGATGTAGTACGCATAATAGAGGCACAAAGGGAGGAAATCATGGCTAATCTTTTGGAAGTCCATGATACTCTACAAAGGCTTCATATTCCCAGAGTGCAACATACAGAGAAGATACAACAAGCACCTGTGAAAAAGGAAGAGGAAGAAACAATTTAGATAGTGGTGAAGGGAAGAAACACCTTCAAGGTCACACAACAAATGCTAAGAATTGATGAGGAGACAACACCGAAGCTAGTAAGGACATAAACCAACTTGATATGGTTATGGCATCGATAGCTACAAAGGCACTATACAAACTACAAGAAAGTGTGATGAAAGGAGTCCAATCTTAAGCCCCCATAGATGCTATTGACTTGGAAGTTGGTAGGGAGGTTACA
This sequence comes from Picea sitchensis, assembly GCA_010110895.2. Lineage (NCBI taxonomy): Eukaryota > Viridiplantae > Streptophyta > Pinopsida > Pinales > Pinaceae > Picea > Picea sitchensis. The sequence goes on along the minus strand of SNQJ01S0026270.1, from coordinate 22,446 downwards.
GAAGTGTTACAAATTAATTGTGATCATTTGACCATGGGGAAGGAGGAGGAGAAGAGACACGTAGAAAAATTAGAAAAGGGACTGACAGAAGTCTATAATAGCATCCCAGACTGCACACTTGAGCCGAAAGTCACACCAGAAGGAAAGTTTCACAGAATTTCACAAATCACGGAGAAATAAAAACATGACATCGCAAATCTAATGGAAAAAATTACTCTTACTGCACACCCAGAAGTCAGATATCAAAGAGAACATGAGGCTACTATGCACATTGATAGTGTTACATAGGAATATAAGGTAGTGGAAGAATTATATGACAGGACTTCTCAAATGTGGACCAACATGGAAGAAGACGAGAAAATACAACAAATGGAACAAAATCAAGAGAATATAACTACAGACATTCAGGACTTGAAGCAACAACAGAAGGAAATGGCCATTCTAGAGAGGATGAGGAGTGCATAGGATATGAAGAACCTACAGGTAGAGATGAAGGCTGCACAGGCTGAAAAGAAAGAAAGATAGGCTGAAATGGAGCCATTACAACAGGAAGCAAAGAGGATGATAGAAAAACTGCAAGTAGAGAAAGGGAAAATAGAGCAAATACATGAAGAATGAAGAGAAGTGTTGGCAAAGCACATTACAACACAGAGTGTGGAAAATATGCCAGAGAAGAGAACACAATTTAAAGAGAAAGTCACTCAATTGGAAAAGGTGTTCCATGAGTTACAACTAGCAATCCACACTATAAAATAAGGCTGAGTGGTTTGGGATGAGTCACATGTCAGTGTTGGGGGCCTATTGGTGCAGGCCTATTTTGGGAGAGAAAAGCCTATTTTTTAGCATAGGCTTATTTTTGGAGAGAAATTCCTATTTTTGAGCATGTGCCATATGTGGAGGAAAAGTAGCATGTGGAATATGGAGGAAACCCAACGTGGTGCACATGCAAACAAACCTAGTCATGTTAGGGTTAGGTTTTTGGATATGAATGTAATGGCTATGAGGCAATAGAATAGTATAAATAAAGGCCTAGGAGGTCTAGTAGAGGTTGGTCGGTTGGTAAAGGAGATAATAGTTTTAGTCTAAATAAGATATTTTTTTAGGGTTGGGTCACAGGATGTGGATCCTGGTGTGGTATAGTCCACCTCACAGATGAAACTCATCCTACTTTATGATTGTAAGCCTAAAGAATGTAATGTGCACAACACAAATTTTGAAGAATGATGAATCAAAGAGTAGAAGAGACAAATCTTTGTAGAAGTAGCCTCAAGGGAGGTGAACCATGGTAAACTTACCGTGTTAATGTGTATGCATGGTTTATTTACTATTTTTTCCATTTATCAGTTAAATTATGAATGCTTATCTTAGATTATGAAAACATGCATGCATAGTTGATTAATGAATGAATACTAGATTTAAATGAATGGATCATAAATGTGAGGCATGAGGAAAAGGAACAGATCAAATCCATGATCCCTTCCCTGAATACAAACATATGAGTCTTGCAATCCCCCATAACCCACGTCAGGTGAGACTACGTTGTGCACTATGTGTGCAATGTTTCCTTCTGGTTTACCAAGAGGGCCGATAGTTTGAGGGTTTTGCTAGAAACCCTTGAGATCAGAACCTATGTCAACCCAAGTGTCTAACAGAGACACAACCTCACACTATCATCCATCAATGAGTTGGATGAACACCATAAGTGATATGTCATGATGTGTGTGGAGGGGTCCTCTCCTAGATTTCTATCAAATTTCATAATATTGGATGGCATCTTGGAAGGCATTTTCATCCATGATGGTTCATGGGAAATAAGGTCATTTGTTAAATGAGACAAATTTGGTAAGTCTAGAATTGCGAGGAAAGGAAATGGTGAAAATGAAGATTGGGAGGGAGGTGAAATATATGTTCTCCTAGATGGACCTTTCAGTCCTTCTTTGTTGGTACTACTTGAGGGTTGGGGATCTCCTCAAGGGTGATTTCCTACTGGGATGGTGGCACCTTTAGGAGAATGAATGCTCCTAGAACAAAAAAATCTCCCAAGGGGGTTTCCCCCAGAGGAAAATGTGGACCATCCAGGAAAGATGTTCTCAAAATTTATCCCAAGGAAGAAAATCCTAGGACCGGATGTGTAGACAAAGGGAAAACCCCAGTTTCCCCCAAGGGATATTCCCCTAGGGAAATGCGTGCTAACCCATGGAAAAGGAAAACCTCAAGAAGTACTATTTCCCCCAGGATGACTAGGGACAACCCCAAAACCACTAAGAATACTCCATCCAAAAGGTACACCCACACCTAATGATGTTGGAACACTTAAAAGGATTGGCATAGTTGGAAGGATCTCCACTTCCCATTCTCAAACCAAAGATCGAATCCCCACTAGAAAAGAATCCATAAGTGGGAATTGATGTAGAAGGGATGGGTGTAGTAATGCTAGGTATACTAACGGATGAAGATGACAACACAAATAACATTACCTAGATTGAGGAAGTGAAAGAAAAAGGTATGGATGATATAGGTCTAATGGAGCAAAGAGGTGGAAATGTGGACATTACTGGGCTGCCCCTGGGGATTTTCTCCATGTACCCCTTGGGGATGGGATAATAGAATCAACTACACTAGGACAAGTAAAGGGGCATATGGATTAGTCAAAGGTGGATTGAAATTTGGTGGAGGAAGTTTGTATACCACCTCTACTTCAACCAAACCGGTCTCATCAAACCTAGACTCAGACTCAAAGAGCACACCCCTAATAAAATCTTGGCAAATAGCTAGAAAACTAATTGGCCAGGGGGCCTTACGAAAATAAACCTTATGAGGGGGGTATATTCCCCCACAAGGTTAGCTAACGAAGGTGTGAGGATAAGCTATGATGATATACTTGAATCATCCCTGACTAATAAAAGTACAATTTATTAAGGAGGGCACCCTCTGGGGGAACTAATACTATGAACAAACATGTTCCTTAGGTACCACAGGCATGTCCCACCTACAGTCACCTTTGTAGCTCCCTAGGAAAGGACACTAAGGATAACCCCTAATAATCAATGGATGTGAAAACACTCATAATTCCTACTACATGTAAGGGAAGGGTAACTAAGCCCAAATCTATGAAGGTTTTAACCAATAGAACCCCCATATACATAATGATCAAAGTGGTATTGCAAACAACAAAATAAGTAGAGAGGGGTGATCTCCCTAATTGACCCAATGCGACCTCGTTCTTAACTCCTGTGTTAGAGGATCTTCCCAACAATTTGGTTGTGAGAACGGATTTTTGCGCTCTATAATGACTTCTAGGTTTCATTTTGTTGCCTTGGAGTGTTTAGTCTCTAATCCTATTCCAAGGCCCTAAACCTATCTAATGTTGGTTTACTATAAAACAAAATTGTCTAATGAATTTTAGATTATTCTTTCTTTTTATGGTTGTTTCTTAAGTGCAAGGGTAGCAGATGAAACTTTAGTGATGTTTGTACTCTTGACCCAACCAATCAATTCAAATATGACAATCCAAATCATTCACTTTGATGAACTCTAGTTATGGGAGGGAGAGAGACTTTTTCATTTTTTCTTTGCAAAATTGTAAAAGTAAAACCTCACATACAACAAGAAAACAACAATCACTTCATAAATGAAACCCAACAATGCTCCTAATTCATTTTTTCTATAGTGATTCAAAAGAAAATATAGCATGCAACAATTTGTTTTTCTCTTTTTGTGTTTTTCCAATTGAAATGTAACAGTTCCCGATCTAAAAAAGATTGGAAAATGCAGAAGGAAACCAACAAAAAAAAAAATAACATGGTCTTTAGGATATTGGGAATGATGTTGGATTGTCCCACTCTGAAATCACTATAGAAATCACAACCAAAGCTAAAAAAAAATCGAATGGAGATCTAGAGTATGGGAGTGGAAATTTACAGGGACTGTACTGCACTCTTAATTTACCAGAATCATATGATATAATATATCAAATGAAATCCTAGGAAAAAAATTGTTTCTAATATATTTGTTCTAGATTCAATCTAAATTCTCTATCAAAATATATTAGCCAAACTATCCACACGGTTTTCCATAAAACCATCAGGGAAAATATGCAAAATAACTCACTTTAAATCAACGATAACTTTGCTTTTCAGACACTGATATGGATGATTATTTTTTTTTAATTGGCTAAAATTTCAATAGAAATCCATATATACATTTATTTCCTTCAGATTATATACATAGTTACATAATTTGAAACGAAGGTTTCGACCCTCTTTTAAGATAAAAAATCAAGAGAGCCAAAGAAGAAAGCAAAGGCTCTCCTCAGTGGAGTCGCCAATATTGTTATGGGAGAAATCCCACAAGGATGTCACTGGTTGGACAAAAATATCTCACTAGGATCTTCCCTTGATCTTAGATAGAAAGAGGTATATATTCCTATGTCTTTCCTAGATGCAAGTAAATTCTTTTTCTTTTAACGAAGAAGGGCATTGATCATACCTTTAGATTGATGGTTGTGCTCGCATGTCCCAATTGTTACAACTCCTAGGATCCAGCTCTAGCTCCTGCAATCTTCTTCCTGGACACAAGGATACAAATAACCACATATATACTATCCTTGTAGTGTTAGGAAAACCAAATTCACTAGATCTATCTTGATCTATTTCTCTTAATATAAAATCCAAACATTTATGAATTAAACACAAACAATTTGGGGGAAAACCAATGTTTATCAATGAATATAGAATAAATTACATCAATTCATACCTTAAATGTTGATTCTTCATCCTAGTTCCAGGTTCTCGATGCTCCTCCTTATCCTCGTCAGCTTCTCTCTCTATTTTGACAACATAACCACCCTCAAAACTCTTCTCCCCATATCCTTGATTTGGCATCTTCTTATAGGATTTTAGAAGAAATTGGAGATAGGCTTCATGGCATGTGAATTAGGTGGATACAAGTCATAGATAGCTTGATAGGATGTGAACTAAGAAATTACAAGTCATAGATAGGATTGATGGCATGTGAAATAAACAATTACAAGTCATGCACACGTTCCATGCTTAATTATGAGATTTTTCCAACCTATTATGAACTTTTTCTCTATAATGAGATTTTTTCTCAAGTTCCATGCTTAATTATGAGCTTTTTCCAACTCACTATGAATTTTATTTTCAATTATGAGTTTATTCTCAATTATGAAATAATTTTTATTTCATAATTATGACAAAATAATTATTTGATTGTGAAATAATTATGAGAATTTCACTCAATTATGTAATTATATCCTCATAACATCTAATACAATGCTTACACACCCTATGGTGGAAAATTCAAGTATAAGGATTTCTTCCTTAGGTTGTTCAAACATACCTACACTCAATCATATATATTGTCATAACATTGGAATTTAAAGTATCGAGGTTTATAAGTATCCACTTAATTTTACATACAAATATGGAAATGCCCTCATAAAATGGACTATAGAACTTATATATAATCAGTTTACATGGGCACTTTCCCTCAATGCTTGAACATCCTCTAATAATAATATAATATAATCCATGTATACAACCTTGATGATCCTCCCATTTCTCGCTGACTCAATGCATAAATATTTATTTTTCTTTGTGTAGAGAGGAGAGTCCTTGATCAACTATTTCAAAGGAATATTAACTTGAATCTTCTCCATGTTTTTGGAACAATAAATTTATATGTTTTTTTGTGAACTATAAGGATTTGTTTCCTTCTTTTCATAATAGTTAAGGTTATTAGGAGTGGCGGGAATCTATATTTATATACCTTTTTGGATATCTATCCACCCACTTTTTCTTATTTTCTTATTCTTGTCCACTTTCCAAATTGTCATTTAAAATGTGATATCCCCTCAAGTAAATACATTTGCAGAGTATGGAGCTAATTAAAGAGGGTTGGATTGGTTCTATTGCTTTCTTTTATTGTGCCTTGTTTTCTTCTTCTTCAAATATACCTATGAAATTGATTTTTTAGTTGTACTTGATATACTAGTCATCATTATTATTATTTATGATGAAGATATTATTATTTTGGAAAGGGGATCCTCATCTTGAAAAGAAGCTAAGAATTATCCAATATTTATGTTTTAGTTCTGGTATGTTAATAAATATTGATAAGGCCAAGGTTATGATCATCAAGTTTGATAAAGCCACTTACCCTAATTTTACTTATATCAATAACAACTTAGAGGAAGTTCATCTATACAAGTATCTTGGAGTTGACCCACATTACAAGCTCAAATGGAACTATAGTATTGAGAAAATTATTATGGGAGGTGCAAAGCCTATTTTAGTCTTGAGAAAAACTATAACGAAATGGATTTTTGGTTTTGGGAGAAAAATAAAGTCTTCTTTGATACCCTTGTTATTGTAGTTATCATTTATGGTTGTGAAGTTTGGGGTTGTAACATTTATAGAGAAACTTGGCGGAAGTTCAAGAAGGTACAAAACAACTTTATATTTTATAAAATTAAAATTAGGTATAATACCCCTCATCCCATTCTCCTCTTAGAGGGTGTAATACCCCTAGGTAGCAGCTGCATTTATGGATGTATACTTGTTCATATAGGTTCGTGAGCCAAAATATTTTTGGCCAAAGTTCCTTGTATGTATGATTGTTTAGGCCAATGACCCTATCTGTTAAGAGGCTAGTGACCCTATAAGTTGTGGTCGGTAAGCCAACTTTTGTCTTTTGTAATCTCACTATCATATTAATAAAAATACATAATTGTTGCAAACCTCAAGACAAAAAGAGTATGGAGGGATAGGACTCCACGAGAGGGAAAGGAGGCTAAGGGATTTTTTAGAGGGGATCATGCTTGGGGGATACACCAAGGAATATATTAAAATATTCCTTAAAAATTCCAATCCTAAAGTTGATGCCTTGTTTTGTTTTATCCTAAGTCCATGGAGGTGGGACAAGTTTCCAAGACAGATGAGTTGGTTACTCTTGTGCAATTTGTCATGTTAATTGCATGCATACTTAATCCTTGGGATTAGTTTGTTTTGGGGGATCTTGTTCGTTCATTTGAATGACTACTAGTCTAAGAGGGGGTCTATGTTCCATGTTAATAAGCTAAACTAGAGGAAAAGAGTGGAGTTGGAAGTTGTTGTAGTTGTTACTCTGTAAATACTTGGTGGTTTGGGTGTGAGGAAGTAGGTTGTCAAGCCTATAACCCTATAAATCCTTGGTGTTTTTGGTGTGTATTTATCCCTGGGTTTCCTTTGAGATAGGATGAGACTAAAGAGGGGGATTTCTAGGAATATGTTTTCCCTATGCATTTGTAGTATACCTAGGGATGTAATATGGGGTACCTAGGGAGGTACGCAATGGGAACGTGGTTTTGTATTATTATGTATGGAGGCCAATTCTAGTAAATAAGGCCCATGTAATAGTGTGAACACAATTAAAGTGAGAAAGAAGGGGTACCTTCTCACTTTTGTTGTGTTCACACTATTACATGGGACTTTTTAACTAGAATTGGACTCCATACATAATAATACATAACCACGTTCCCATTGGGTACCTATCTAGGTACCCCATATTACCTCACTAGGCATACTATAGCACTGCCCTAGTGGGTACCTACAAAATACTTGAGAGTAGTCATGTGTTCCTAGTGCCATAGAGCTCTGAGACTTCTTAGTCATCCTATTGTTGATGCCTTGGAAGGGAAGTGTACAACTGAAGGACTGTGGAGAAATGATGAGGAACACTTCCTTGGGTGGGATAGGTTGATGAGAAATAAGAGTCTATGAGGTGGAATTGTTGTTGGAGTTGGTGACATTTTCCTTGTATCGAGTTATTTTCTTATATACCATAGTGGTATTGGAGAGTGAACCTTTTATTTGGTGGATTCATATCCCTAGCTTAGGGTTGACCTATTGTTGATAGATAGAATAAGAATGTCTATGGTTGGGGGGAACATTAGAGGTCTCCAACTAGTTGGTGCTTTCATTTAAAATATAGGTGCCATATTTATTCTCTTCATTTTTGTTCATAATGTGTGTATGTAATGTGTTAATTTCTATTGCATTTATTGAATCACCTTCCCATTGAATTGATGAATGCTTAGCATCAATAGTTATTCTTGTACATGAATTATGTATGGTTTTGTTTGCTTGTTGGGTTGCATGATTGCAACTTATGCAAGGTAGATTGTAAAAAAGATTATAGATCCATGCTATGCAGAGTTAATGATAGTATCTTAGATAAATTCTATGTGGCATGTCCTAGGAATGGTCCTGGGTACATTACACTGTGTTATTATACGGGAAAAAGAGCAGTAGTGAGACTCTGGATTTTTGGCTATGTACGAGAAATTGTGGTATCAGAGTAGAAATGTTTGGTAGTGTGCCTTAGATGGGTGGATAGGGATGCTCAAAATTGGTATTAGCATGAAGGTTACAACACTCAGGTTATACGGGATGAGAACTAGGCCAAAATTGAAAAATTTGCAGAGAAATTATGGTGAATTAGGTGCAATTGAACAAAATCCCCGATTTATGTTGTGAAGTTTAGTGGGAAAATTGACACAAGATTGTCGAATTTATTGGTACAGAGGTCGAATCAACTTCCAAAAACTAAATTGGACATAGGAATTTAGTTACATAGCTTCAATGGTGGTCGAGGAAAGAATTTCAAATTTGGGTATTTTTGGAAAATTTAGAAAATTTGAAATCTTGGAAAATTTTGGGGATTTTTCTGTATAGGTGATATCAATATGATGTGGGGGTGATAGGTGGACATCAGAGGAAAATTGGAATTAAAGTTGGTGTTCATGTATAAAAAACCATATGTTGACACATCATAACTTGGAGACTAGTTGGCGGAACCATGAGGGTGTAACTATGATGTGAGAATTTGATAGTGTTGTGGGATTTCAACTTTGGGGAAAACAATAAACTTAACAAGTTATGAATTCTGAAGGAAAATACCGAGGGCACAACCCAGAGAGGAAAGGATGGTCCATCATGTTTGGAGTAAATCCTGACTATCCATCACAATTCAAGTTGCAGAGGAACCCCAAGGTGCACAGTCTTGTGAGGTAATCCAATAGTATTATAGGCTACATGCTTAAGAAAAAACACGAGATGAGGTAATTTGAAATTTCAAATAAATAAGTATGACTGAGATAACTATCAAGGACCTTTTAACTCAAAATTATTATGAACCATTAGATTCGACATATATCAGCTGTCAGATCTGTCAAAATCAAATAACTGGTTAAAGGTTTGGCACTTTGTAAACCCATGGTGATCTGCAACATCTATTAGGGAAATCACCCACCATTGGATCCATCGAATGAGAATGTTGAATTGGAAGGGATAGGAGAGAAAAAGGATGACACATCGACATGTTGAGTTAGATTCCATGTCAATGAAAGAGTGTTGGAATGACATGTCATCATGCTAAGTCAACATGCCATTTCAGAAAACATGTTAGCAATGGCAGGAAAATTAGAGACTAACACATGGAAGTCGGGTACAGGTGGGATCCATAGTTGTCATTGGAAAATATTGTGAGGGATCAAAAAAATTCCAATATTAAATCATGACCATATGATAGGTGTCGATATTTTATCCTAACCCTCCATTAGAGACTCTTGGTGGGGAGGGATTGTTTAGATGGTGCTATGGGAAGAGGCCAACCTGCTAGTGTTATGGGATTTACACCATGGAATAATTTTTAATACGGTAAAGTTTCCTCAAGAAGCATGTCACATGTTTTCCTCATTTTTCATGTCCATTGTTGGGCGGTTTTTCGGCACATGGTTTTTGCTGATGGTTTTCTATTTTTGGTTAAGGAATTAGGGTTGTTGACTAATATAGGTCATTGGGTTAGGGTTTTGGATTCCGCTTACTCCTATATGTATATTGTATTGTAAACAATGTATTACTATGAATGAATTTAGAATATGTTGGTTTTCCCAGTTTGGGTTTCCTAGGGAAAATATATATGTAATGTTTGTATTTTCCATTGTATCTTTTATGTTCCTTTACTGAATATCTGTTTGTAGTAAAATATTGTACAAGGTTAAAATATACATTTGGTATCATAGAAATTCTTGGCTTCAGGGGGACACCTTTGTGGTCAAGGGTTTGGCTCGAGACTGTGATAATCCTTGTTACAGTGGGAGATATGTGGTATTGATTATTTAGGTGAAGAGAAATGGCGAGCATCTTGAAAATGGAGATCGAGAAGTTTAATGAATTTTTTTTGAGTTGTGGAAGCTCAAAATGGAAGATCTGTTGGTGGACAAAGATTAATGGATCATAATGGATCCATATAATGCACCTACAAGAACTTCAACAAATGACTAGAAAATTTTGGATCAGAAGGCGAAGATGACAATCCCATTATGTCTCTCAGATTCAATATTACTGAATTTGTCAGAGGAAACTATAACCAAGGATTTATGGGATAAGTTGGGGAATTTGTATCGGTCTAAGCCCCCAATAAATAAAGTATTCTTGAGAAAGAAGCTGTAAAACCTGAGGATGAGATATGGAGACTCGATGGAAGAGAATTTGAATGCCTTCAATACTATGGTAAGTCAATTAGTATCTATTGAGATTAACATTTCAGATGAATATAAGTGTATCAATTTACTATGATCTTTACCAGACTTGTGGGATAGTCTGGTTGTGGCCATAAGTAGTAATACAATTGCCTTGAAGTTTGATTAAGTGGTCTCATCCTTGTTGTTGGAGGAGATGAGATAGAAGAACATGGAAGGATAGAGCACGGATGCATTATTTGCAAGAGGATGCTCCTAGGAAAGAAATAGATCTAAGTCCTCAAGTGGGAGATCTAAGTCTAAGGATAGATCTAAATCTCCTTGAAAGTTTGTAAAGGTATGCTGGAGATGTGGAAAATAAGGGCACTACAAGAAGCAATGTATATCCAAAGTTGAGAAAAATAAGGGATCTGAAGAATCTCCTTCTACAAAAGAAAATACCTCCAAGTAAGAAGGAGGGGATGTGTACTTGTCTTATTCAAGCACACATGAAAATCATGAGGCATGGTTGGTTGACTCAGGTGCATCCTTTCATATGACTCCCCACAAGGAGTGGTTCTGTGAATATGAAAGGTATGATGGAGTTAATGTTTTCCTCGGTGATGACTCAAAAACCAGAATCATAGGTCGAGTAAAAGTCAAGTTTAGGCTCATAGATGGAAGTATTAGAACATTAACTAGTGTTATTCACATCCCAGGATTGGCAAAAAAATTGATTTATGTAAGAAAAATGGATGATGCAGGGGTAAAAACAATATTTGAAAAGGAAACATGTAGGATGGTTTGAGGAGAAATGGTGTTTCTAAAGGGATTTTGGTTTGTAACTATATATAATCTGGAATTAATAACTATTAGTGATGTGTGATAGTTCCAGAGTTCCTGATATTGGAGTTTAAGAAGAAAGAACTCCTACAATCTCTAGAGAAATGGTTATGTTGTGGAATCAAAGACTGAGGCATATCAGAGAGAATGGTCTTGACTATTACATGGTAAAGGTATGGTTGCAGGTATGTCTAACTTCTCTCTGGATTTTGATTTTTGTGAACATTGCGTATATGGGAAGAAGAATCGGGTAAGATTCCCGTCTGGTGCAATGAGGGCAGAAGGATTTTTACAACTAGTTTGAAGTGATGTGTTTGGACTTGTGTCGGTTCCATCGTTGGGAAAATATGTGTACTATGTCTCAGTTATAGATGAATTCTTGAGGAATACTTGGATATATCTCCTCATGAATAAATCTGAAGTCTTTGACAAGTTTAAAGAGTTTAAGCCTCTTGTTGAGAATCAAACAGAGAAAAGAATAAAGGTGTTGAGGAAAGATAATGGAAGAGAGTTATGTGGGATTGAATTTGAAAAATTATGTAAGAAGTGAAGTATATCAAGGCAGAATACTACTCCATATACACCTCAACAGAATGGAGTTGCAGAAAGGATGAACAAGATGCTGATGTAAAAACCAAGGTGCATGCTCATTGGTGTCGGGTTAGGGTAATAATTTTGGGCAGAGGCAATGGGTATTTCATGTTACTTGTTCAACAGATCACCCTCATCGGCGTCAGATGACAAGACTCCATAAGAGGTATGGACTGGTAAGAAACTTTCTCTCAGACATCTCAAGGTATTTGGTTGTGAGGGCTACATTCATGTTCCAAAGGAAAACAAGAGTAAGCTAGATAAGAAGGTTGAAAAGTGTATCTTTATTGGGTATAAAGAAGGTCTCAAAGGTTATAATCTTTGGAGCCAAAAAACTAAGAAGGTTGTGTATAGCCAATATGTGGTATTTAGAGAAATGAAGGATGTTGTTAAACAGGAAATCCTACCAAGTAAGGAATAACCAAAGAAAATAGAGTTTGATTTAAAGGATGATGAATCAGACTCTATAGAAGAACATGAATCAGAAGAAGAAGATCCTCATACTCCAATATTGAGGAGATCGATTCGAGAAATAAGGCTACCGGAAAGGTATATTCCATCTCATTTCTATTCAAATTTTTCTTTTTTCTATTATTGATGATGATCCTAGAAATATTAGGGAGGCAGTGGATTCAGAGGATGGAGAATTCTGGAAAAAGACCATGGATGAAGAAATGGAAGCCTTAGATAAGAATGAGGCTTGGGATCTAGTGGAGTTGTCGACTGGAAGAAATCCCATTGGCAACAAATGAGTAGTTAAAAAGAAGTTGAATGTAGAAGGAAAAGTGGAGAAATACAAATCTTGGTTAGTAGCGAAGGGTTATTCCTAGGTTGAGGGAATTGATTTTGGTGATATTTTTCCTCATGTTGCCAAGTTAACTTCTATAAGATTTATGTTATCTGTTGTTGTTTCATTTGATTTTGAAGTAGATTAGATGGATGTGAAGACATAATTCCTACATGGGGATATGGAAGATAAATCTATATGAAGCAGGAAAAAGGATTTGTTGTGAAGGGAAAGAAGGATATGGTATGTAAGAGGAAAAAGTCTTTGTAGGGTTTAAAACAATCACCAAGGATGTGGTATAAAAAATTTGATACTATGTGTATTTTAAATTAATTGGTGATCATTTGATTTATTTGGTCTTGTATGTGGATGACATGTTGATAGGAAACAACAAGGAGATTATCCAGGATGTGAAAACTCAGTTGTCCTCTAAATTTGAGATGAAGGATTTTGATGCTGCAAATTTCATTTTGGGAATGGAAATTAAAAGAGATCAGAAAAAGAGGAAACTCTAGTTAAATCAAAGAAAATATGTCGATACAATATTGCAGAGGTTTAATATGCAGGAATCTAAACCGATCAAGCATCCTATCCATGTTGGTGTAAACTTATCTGCAGATCAGTGTCCCAAGACATAGGAAGAGGAGGAGGACATGTATTGTGTTCCATATGTGAGTGCAGTTGGTAGTTTGATCTATGCAATGGTATGTACTAGACTAGCCATTGCACATGCAGTGGGATTTTTGAGAAGTTATATGTCAAAACTAGGGAAGGAGCATTGGATAGCATTAAAAATGATTTTCATGTATTTGGGTGGAACTACTAGCCATAGATTTTGATACCAAGGAAGATTGGGATTGGACAAAGTGTTGGACATACATGGATTTATGGATGCAGACTAGGCTGGAGATATGGATTGTAGGGTATCTACAAGAAGTTATGTTTTTAACCTATTTTTATAGCCTTAAAATACCCTATCCATGCATACATGGCCTTGACCCTCTTACTTGCATATTTTGCTAAAGCACTACTGAGGAGATCTTTTTCAAAAACCAATTTTTAGAGCATGTACATGCCCTACACCATTACAAATCATGTACATGTGCGTGTTTCACCACTACAACCCATGTACATACACCTGTTGCACACTAAACAACCCGTGTATACTTGCAAAAGTTGAAAAAAATAAAAAGTTGTAAGGAATTCGGTGAAATTCACGGGTTATTGGAGGTTTCCCAACCAATTCACCTACTCTATCCATCACCTAATCAAATAACCATCATTTTTTCATATACAATGAGGTGTTGGGGTCTCATTTCACATCCAAGCATAAGAAAAATGAAACTCTATCCAATTTCACTTCCCCTCCTTCCCAAGCATTTGCTACCTTTTATGAGTTATTTCCTCATCATTCCCTCTTCAACCCCTTCTTCTTCCATTCAATCCATTCCATTTCCTTGAAGTGATCAGAAGATTGAGAGAAGTGGCCTATTGAAGGAGCACTTGGAGAATTATAAAGAGGATCCTGGACCAGGTTCGCGAAATGGTGCCCAACATGGATTGTAAGTTTCAGTCTTTGTTTGATGAATAAAAGAATCTCATTTTCCTGTCCCAAATGATGATGTTTTGTGTATCTTCTTTGATTTATACTTAAAATTTGATATCTAACCCTAAATCATGAATAAAATAGAGTTCTCGTAGTCCTTGTTTGCCTATTTTTGGATGCAGGTCAGCCTTGGGAGGAGGTTTGTAGTCATTAGAACTACAGAGGTTGAGGAGATCATCACCAGATGTAGGATAAAATGTATAGTTGCCAATATTCTCTTTTATTGATTTCTTTTCATCTACTTTGGTATGTTTGGGGTAGAGTAGAAAATAGATTGACTTTTAGGCGGTCATTCGCTCTATCTACATCTTAAAACCTGGTGTAGTTAAAGGGGGTATTTTCCTGCTATAACTCTCCTCCATACAAGTGTTTTTCTCAACACTTGACTAACTGTGGGTGTTTCTGCATGAAAAACTCATCTTCCCATGTTTCCTCTTCCATTGGTAGGTTCTTACATTTGACGAGGTACTTATTAATTTCTTAATTTCTTAACTACTTAATCCTTGTTTCAAGGATTGTTTTTGGTTCTAGTAATATTTTCCCTTCTTTATTAATCTTTGGAAAAATAGTTTGAATTGGGATCTTATCATCAATTACCTTCTTTAATAAATAAACATGGAAGATTGGATGTATGTGTAAGTATGTAGGCAACTCCAATTTTTAAGAAATACTTTCAATCCTTTGCAAGATCTTATAGGGGCCATAATATTTGGGTGATAATTTGTTATCCTTATTTTATTACTTGAGGCACATCTGTTTATATTGGTGTAGCCCAAAAAATACTCAATCCCCCACTTCAAATTTCCTTTCACTATGATTTTGATCTACTTGTTGTTTCATCATATTTTGTGCCATAACTGAGTTTTCATTCAATAGTTTGAGAACCTCCTGTTGATGCCCTATGTGGTTCTCCACTTCCTGAACCTTTGTATTCCCTTTCAATGGAGATGTGATGGATGGAGGATGATATCCATAAATTTCCAAAAATGGGGAGATTTTTGATGAAGTATAGAAAGATGTGTTGTACCACCATTCTACCAAGGGAAACCAATTGACCCATTGTCTATGTTTATCATATGCAAAGCAATGAAGATATCCTTTTAGAAATTTATTCACAATCTCAATTTTCCCATCATATAAAGGATGGTAATACGAGCTATGATCCAATTGAGTACCCAAACAAGAAAATAATTCAATCCAAGAGTTTCTAGTCAAAATTAGATCTTTGTCACTTACAATAATCTTGGGGACCCTATGTAGCTTTTGAACTATTTCCATGAATATTGGGGATACTATACTTTCTTTAAAAGTATGAGATAAAGAGAAACAATGGGAATACTTAGCTAGTCGATCCACTACTACCATTATGACAGTATTTCCTTCAAATTTGGGTAAACATATAATAAAATCATTTGAAACTTATTCCTAGTGTTGAATTGGTATAGTTAATGGTTGTAGGAGACCTGGAGTCTTGATTGTCTCTCCCTTATTATTTTAGCAGAACACAAATTCAAAAACAAACCTTTGAACATTAGTTTTAAGACCTTCCCAAAAAAAATCTGTCTTGATCTTGTGGTAAGTTTTCAAGAACCCTGAATGTCCTCCTATAGGAGTAGTGTGCAATTCTAGAAGGACCTTATGTTTGAGTTGGGAATTCTTACATAAATACAGGTGATCATGATACTAAAAAAAATAATTATTCTATACAAATTTATCTAATGGACAGGGGTCCTCTTGTATATGTGGAATGATATTACATACCTCTTTATCTTGCTTCCATTCTATCCTTTCTTCTTCCACCCAATCAGATTGTGGAATAGAAAAAAGACATAGTGAACCCTCTGTTTATTCTTATTTTTCCTTGAATGTAAGGTACCAGATGCAATATAATATGGAGAAACGTGAATATTCAACAGATATCAATGTAACAAAAAACATTGAGAAGAGAAATAATAGAAATAATACCTGTATTCAAAGAAAGAAATGTTCACTTCCCTCTTCAAGGGGGAAACCACCAACAGAGAAAATATCTATTATAATAATTCTCAAGAAAAGATTTATCATGCCTCTTACTCTTATTTATATTAATTATATATTCTAAAGAACATTCTAGAGTATTATATTTCTAGAAGAGGAAGCTTCTATTAGTCCTTCTTACATTGAATTGTTCTTACATTACATGGAAAATATATTATTCTATATATGTGAGGGGTTAGGGAGGTTAGGTCCCTAACATTCCCTCCCCCTTAAAAAGGATCCTTGTCCTCAAGGTTTAATATGAGGAAATTGTCGCAAAATTGTATTTGGATCCTAGGTGGGATCTTCCGGTGGAGTATCCTTCCATTGAACTAACACTTCCTAGATGGTGCATTGACGGAGATGACACTCTCGTTGGTCCAATATGGATTGTGGCTGCAACCAAATGGAAACTTCTTCATCCAACATTGGTAGAATTTTCTGATCATGGAACTTGGAGTGAATCACTATCTTCAGGTAAGAGACATGAAAAACATGATGTATATTGGAGTGACTAGGCAAAGCTAATTGATAGGCTACTGGCCCCACATGCTTGAGAATAGTATAAGGACCATAAAATTTGGGGTAAAGTTTATGACACTACTGAGATTTGAGTGAAGTATTCATGTATGTTTTAGAGAGAGAAACACCTGGTCTCCTTCAACAAATTGACATTTAGAACAACCATGATCTTCCTATTGGTTCATGTGGTTCTCATCTATGACCAAATTTTCTTTGATAGTGCAGAGAATGGTCATGTAGGTTTTAATATTGTAGTCAACCTCTTGAACCTTGGAGACACCTGACATGTATGGAAGAACCGATGGTGGTTTATGTCTGTAGAATGATTCAAAGAGAGTCATACGAGTAGCCATATGGTAAGAGGTGGTGTACCCCCATTCAACTAACGGTAACCATTAAACCCACTAATGTTGTTGTTCAAACACAAAATACCTCAAATATGTTTCTAGACACTTGTTGACCACTTCCATTTGGCCATACATTTGAGGATGATAGGTCGTGTTAATTTACAATTGGATTCCCTGGAGCTTGACTAATTCTTTCCAAAAATTACTGGTAAAAGTTAGATCATGATCAGAAACAATAGAATGAGGCACTCCATGAAGTTTGAATATATCATCCATAAAATTTGAGCCACTATAGATGTTATGAACGGGTGTTGAAGACCACAGAAATGAACATATTTCGAGAGACGATCCACTACCACTATGATGAATGACTTATTTATCGGTTTGGGTAAGACCATAATGAAATCCATAGAAACATATGTCCAAATTGTAGGTGGAATTGGAAGTAGTTGGAGTGTTCTAGGAGTTTTGACATTCTCTCCCTTATTGCATTGACATATATCACATTCAGTGACAAAGGTGCGAACGTCCTATTTCATACCATCCTAGAAGAAATAATGTTTGACCCATTCATAAGTTTAGGTAAAACCTGAATCCCCTGGAGTAGGAGATGCGTAAAACTCAGAGAGAACCTTGGGTTTAAGGGATGCTATTTACTTAAATATAGGATACCCTTATAGCAAACCTCTTCATTGTTCCAAGAGTACCCTAGAGAAACTTGAGGATCATGTTGTATTTTTTGGATGGGCCTGGATATTTTGGGGTCTTGCAACCATTCCTGGTGAACAGTCAGAAGCCATTTGGAGAAAATGAATGAGAGGGAAAAGAGGGACCCTTCTTCTTCATATTTGTTGGAAAGAGCATTAGCCACCACATTTTCTTTGCCCTTTTTGTAAATGATCTCATAATCATATCCAAACAGCTTGTTCACCCATTTTTGTTGCTTTGGGGAGGAAATTCATTATTACAGGAAGTAGTTGAGGCTTTGATGGTGCATTTTGATTTGGAAGCATTGTCCCAATAGATAAGGGTGTCATAGATCCATTGCATGAAAAATAACCATTATTTAATTTTCATAGATCGATTGGCCCAAATGTCACTCTAAAAACTGTTTACTGGTGAAAGCCAAAGGCCATCCATATTGCATGAGGACTTCCCCAATTCCTCTTTCTGATGCATCACATTCAAAAACAAAGGTATTGGTGAAATCAGGAAGGGCCAGTACAAGAGTAGTGCACAAAGTTTATGTCAAGGCTTGGAAGGATTGTTCAGCTAGTGTAGTCCAACTGAAAGCATTCTTTTTAAGGAGAATTGTTAGGGTAGATAAAATTTTCCCATAATTTTGAACAAAATTGTGATAATATCCCATTAAACCTAGGAAACCACACAGAATTTTAAGATTTTTACGGAGAGACCAATTTTGCATAGCTTCAATTTTCTTAGGATCCACCCTTACACCATCCTTGCCAACCATATGACACAAGTAATCAAATTTAGAGAGGCCAACAGAACATTTAGACTATTTGAGGAAACTTTTGTGCTTAGAGAGGAGATTGAGAACTCAATCTACATGGGTGATATGGGCTGGCCACATTTTACTATAGATGAGAATAACATTAAATAAAACTAACACAAAGTGATGAAGGAAAGGACAAAAGACATGATTCATGAGACTTTGAAAAGTAGAGGGAGAATTACAGAGACTTGTTGATGACCAAAAATGACCATATTCAACATTGGGGGAGATAACCCGATTAGGGTCCCAATTAGGCTCTTATCCATTTGGGATGGCAATTCTGACTGGTTTCAACGGGTCCAGTTACCCTTATCCGAAGACTATCCTATGATGTATCTTGTTACTTGATTTTGTCAGTGGGCATAAGGAAATGGGTCACTCTCTTGTAGAATTCTTACAACAAATCAAGCATTAAGCCGACTTTAGGGCTCAACCATGCCACGCTGGATTTTTCTCCTGCAAAAGGAGACTTTATGGACTTTAATGAAAATGTAGCTTTAATATATGATGCAAGTGACAAAGAAAAATGTAATCTATCCTATATTGATTAGGACAAGATACAAATGTCATCCAAACCAAGAGCAAAGTAATAAAAAGGAGAAAGGACTGGTATTGATTTTAAGATCAGGATTGATTTGCAAATCATAGAATTAGTTCATAAGCTTTGCAAATTATTCATGCAAATATGCAATGGAAATATCTCAAAAAATAGTTATTAAGATAACCATAACATATACTCAAACTTAATTATGAATTCAATTTAATATCTACTATCATATTAAATAAATAGTTCTTCTAATATAACAGTAATTAAAACAAAAAAAACATTATAATTAAATGATAAATAATTACCATTAACTGCAATCAAGTTTCTTTGAATCTGTCATTAAATTATAATTTAAAATATGTTATTCTCTGTAAATATACCTTTATGGAAATAAAGATTTCGTAAAGATTATAGAAATGGGTTTTCTAGATTATAGAAATGGGGTTTCTACGGTTCCTAGAGATTCACAACTAGTTGCTCGTAGTTCACCCCTGCGCAATTCCCTCTCTGTTCTGGCATGAATTGCAGTGATCTTCCAAACTGATCCATGGAATCCCATCATTTCCTCATGCCATATGCTAAATGATAAGAATAAGATCTTCTCAAAATAATCAAGGAATTCTTGATTTCTTTTCTAACGTCATGATATTAGTCACATCATCTAATAAATAAATCCTAAAAACAAAACATGTTACGAAACCAAACTTGCTAATTATTGAAAGATGTAATGGAATACTTCCTAATAATGCTTTAAAATATAAATGAGAAGAATTTAAATTGAAAATCACTTTCAATACTTAGCACAATATATCATTAATGTCCAACAACAAAACCATAATCGAAAAATATACAAAATTAAAATTACTTCAAATCAAAGAAAATTAAACAAAATAAGAGAAAAGTTTCATATCAAAATCAAAAGGGACCCAAATTTTCAATCATTCAAAACAAAAATTGGGGGTTGTTGTTTGCTGCAAAAATATCAAAGGGCATGACCAAGAACTCATAGTTTCCCTCATGAGTGTGAAATGTCATCTTGGGGATGTCTTCCTCTTTCATATGTATCTGGTCGTAGCCAGAACAGAGATCAAGATTGGTAAAGTATTGATCCCCACTGAGTTCATCTAGAACATGATCTATGACTGGAATGGAGAATTTATCCTCAGCGGTAAGTTTTTTGAGGGCATGAAAATCAGGACACATGTGTCAAGTGCCTTCCTTCTTGAGGACCATGACCACAGGGGAAGAATAGGGGTCGATAATATGAAGGATAACACCCGCTTCTAACAATTCATTGAAAATTTTCTCAATTTCATTTTTTTGAGAAAAGGGATGACGATAAGGGCAGAAATTGGGAGGAAGACTTCCCATTATTAAAGGAATGGAATGATCATGGTCGCCACGGGAGGGGGGAAGGCCATGGGTGGTTTTGAAAATAGTGTGATGGTGTGAAATGATATCTTGAATGTTAGGTTGTACATGAGGTGTTTCAACTACTTGAATGGAATGGATTTGGTCAATGATGCTAGAATGACCCTTTTTGAGTAACTTTTTCATGTGGTGGGAACTGATGATCTCCGAAGAACCTGTTGTAAATCCCTAGAATTTGTATTATTGGCCTTCCTATTGGAATTGCATGGTTAACTCCTTAAAATCCATGAGTATGGGTTCAAGGGTGTGTAACCATTCAACAACAAGCATA
Organism: Picea sitchensis; assembly: GCA_010110895.2. NCBI lineage: Eukaryota > Viridiplantae > Streptophyta > Pinopsida > Pinales > Pinaceae > Picea > Picea sitchensis. The sequence goes on along the minus strand of SNQJ01S0026270.1, from coordinate 1,447 downwards.
ATGTCACATTCACCCATGTCAATATAAAACATGTGATATTTCATGTTATACTGACCAATTTGTAGGTGCACATTTTCACAACGCCCTCCACATTTCATGGAACTGCCATTGGAAATAATGATTTGAAAATTTTTGATAGCATGAATATAGAAAATGAGTTCTTATTCAAGGTGGCGATGAATGAAATTATGAGTGTAGCCACTGTCAACGAGGATGATGACTTTCCAGTGCTTATGTAACCAATCAATTTGAGGGTTTGGGGAGCAGAAAATCTAGTGAGAGAATGCAATAAAATCAATGGTTCAAGTTTGGGAGGATAAGAGGGAATCATAATATCATCAATTGGGGGTAGAACTGCTTTAGGTAAAACCTTAACATCTTCTTCAGAAACATACTCAAAAATGGCCATAAATTTTTGTGTTCTTTACACTTGTGCCCTGGAAAGTATTTATCATCACAATTATAACAAAGACCCTTGATTTTGCGTTCAACCATTTCCTCCCGTGTTAATTTTTTAACCTTGAGAGGAGTGGCATGAGGGTCGGGGGCATTGGGTTTAGGGTGGGGAACAAAAGTGGTTTTTTTTCTCTGGGCCAATATGACTTGGGGGCAAATTTCATCCTTTAGGACACTGATAAAGAATTCCCTGAAGAAATCATCTGCCATGCCTTTAGTGTTGAAAGGAAAGTTCTCAAAGGAAGAAATGAAATATTTCATTGTTCCATATCATTTTAACTTGGTCAAATGTCCTAAATGGTGGGTGTCTATGTCAAAGCGTTCATAAAACTATGAAAACAATTGTGACCAAGCAACATACCCTTGGTGTGAATTTTGATGGCATTGCCACCATTTCCAATGTTCTGGATCGAAATGGAGAATTCCATAACAAAGCTTGGTTAACTTATTAGTGATACCATGTACCGACAAATAGTGTTACATCTAAGTAACCCAATCTTGTGGTTCTGAGCCATCAAATTTGTTTACCTCGACTCTAGGAAGATGGGAGTCATGCGGTAGGGAATTGGAATGAGAAAGTAGAGGTTGGTTGGAGTCAAAACCTTTAGTATAGAGAGGTGGGTCAGAGGAGGAAGGACCCTATAATTTGTTCATGACTTGGTGTAGAGCGGACTGGACTTCAACAATTTGGCTAACATGTTGTTCTTGTTGAAAAATACTGAGNTATTCTTATGAAAACAGTAGTGCATCCAGAGATCATATTATGGATTTATTCATTCATCAGATGTATTTTAAACAGTAGTTCAACAAAATAAACTAACACAGATGAATAACACACATGAACAACAGAATTTAAGGTGGAAACCCAAATAGGGAGAAAACCACCGCTGTTGTTGTCTCTGTCTTCAATGATTATTATTAAGAAAACATTCTACAACAATGTACTAGTGCAGACTCATACTAGTACGCAGGCTTCTACCTGCATAAGGCT
>SNQJ01S0026269.1:241260-268096 GCA_010110895.2 Picea sitchensis | reverse complement strand
AATTTGTGAGATGCAAATTAAAAGATAACTTTATGACTAAAGTGAGGGTGAGTGAAGAGACACCAAATCTCAGCCACCCATCTAATCTAATCTCAACCGTTATATTAGAAAACCCCTCACCTTCCCTCATGAGGTTGATTAGGGCAAGAGGGCGCACCCATTCTTGGGTCATTATTCATTTTTTCTTGTTGAGAGAGAAAGAGAGAAAAGAGAGAGGTCAAGCTGGAGAAGAAAGAGGCAACATTTGCAGAGATGGGCACACATCCCAAGGTAGCAAGCTAGCATGGATATCAAGACAAGGTACAACCATTAATGCAGACCGTACAATACAGATTTCTAGAGGTCGTACAACCATTTTTCATGCACATAAATTGAGGGAGACAACATAAGAATTTTCGAGGAGTTTGGCATGCATCCCAAGGCTGTCGTATAGCCATTTATTGGCACAAAAATTGAGGTAACTGTTGTAATTAATTTCTGGGTGCATTTTCGTACAGTCCATACAGTTTAACACAAATTTTGAGGGCCATACATCATGGTTTTCAAGGAGTTGTTCATGTTGGGTTTTTCGTATAGTCTTAGCATATTTTTGGCACAAATTTCCAGAGAGTTCGTACAACATTAAATGCTGGGACAACCTTACAGTTGTACGGATTTCTGGCATAGAAATCGAGGAGCATTTTTCAAGACTGTTCAGAAGGATTTTTTTGCGAAAGAAAGTCCAGATAAGTTTGTGTAAATTTCTGAAGATGAATATGTTGTAAAAGATTTTTCTCAGAAGCCCATAAATAATAACAATCCCTCTCTCACTGGTTTTCCCCTTGTGGGTTTTTCCAAGGTCGAAGTTAGACCGAAAATTCTTGTGTCTAAATTTTCTGAGTTTTGCATACTGCTGATATTTTATTTCTGCACTTAAAACGATGTTCAAAATCCTCATGTTTCAGTTCTGAAGTTTATTTTCTACTAAGTATTTATATGTTGATATAAAACTGGGTTTGGGCATTTAACATTGGCTGAAAAATCAGCGAGATTGAAATTGGGTCGGGGTCTGAAATTTTAACATAAACAAGTATGTCAACATCATCTAATTTCAATAGGTCAATGTGACGACGAGTTGTATTTTGACCCTTTATTTTTCTCTTTCTATTGACATGTTTCTCAACCACCATCTCTCACTTGTACACACCATTTAATGGGTGTGTACTTGTTATATACCAACTCACTTAAATTGCAATAACATCATCATTTTATTTTTCAATATTTATAACCTTTCCAATATTTATAACCTTTCCAATCCTGAATGGATAACCATGTGGATCTTCAGTCGCTAAAACTACAATCATGCTACCCTCGTTAATATCTTGTATTGAACCCCTATAAAGGTATTCTATGGCTTCACGTTGTGCATGTGACCTTCGCGAACCAATATACATTTCTCTTTCCTATTCTTGTGTAAACTCAATAACACCTTGAGATTCTTGTTGAACTTCAACAATGTTTGTTTCTTCAAATTCATTTGGCATATTTTGTGGCCAATGAAATGGAGTCTTCCACATTGTATCTTCATTTGTTGAGCTTGAAATTATGTCACTTTGACTATTGAAAAAATATTCCCACCAAATAGAATCAACAACCTCAAGGTACTCATATGTATCCTTAATGGACTTTTTTATTTCTTCCAGGCAATCAGAATAATCTACATCTCTATTACGCCTCTGTGCATTATGGATTTCAGCAACTGATTGTAAAAATAATAACTTTGATGCAAATATTGGACAATCTGGAATGAATTTAAAAAATGCTAAACCTAATGAAGGCCCCATTTTGTAGTAGTTGAATAATGCTTTCTTGATATAAGTGTTTTCCCATCAATTTATTTGAAACAAAATTGATGTTAGAACCTAATGTCATTAAGTTGATCAATACATTTCTCTTCATGATGTGATCCCTGAATAAATCTTCGCATGTCAACATTTTCTTCTAATATATGAAAAACAACTTATGGAATGTATGTTTTATTAATACATTCAATCAATGATGGTAGGCTTCCAACATTTTCCCTCTTCAATGTTACTGAAAAAGGATTGAAAAATTGATCAATATGATCATGAGTGTGTCCAATAAGAAGGAAACCAACTTTCACCTTTTGAAAGATTCTCATTTCAACAAGCATGCTTAGATATCCAAACACAATTTGATTTTTATTTTCATGACTAATGTTGTCCAACTGTAGATAGAGAACTTGAGGAATATTTCGAGACCATTGAGTGAGAACATAATGAATTATGGTGATGGTGAGATTTGCATCATTATGAATATTTGGAGTTGTGAAGTAAACCCTTGGACAGATTTTTCCATTGAAAACCATACAACCAACCAAGTTAAACTGAATGAAATTCTCTTCCTGTAAATTTTTGGGTGTACGGACAAAATGTGGTAGAAATCTTTTCTTCTTGTCCATGCCATCAATTATCATACCTAAATATTTGTTTGGAGCATCATAACATTTCTTCTGATGTTTGCACAAATTTTTCCTTTCACTTGATTGTTGATTCTAATGTTCTTTAAGTGCTTTGACTATGGAATCTACACATGACATAAAATGAAAATATTGATCATATGTTTTCATAGTTGATAACTATTCAATTAAAAAAAAAAATAGTAAATACATACTTCTTTCTTCCCCTTCAGATTTATCTTTTCTTGATTTAAGAGTAGCAAATATACTGCAAATCCCCATCCTTGACTTCTTAGTAATACATACATTGTTGAAATTTTTCTTCCATATTCTTGTAAAATATGCATATGTAATAAAATTACCATTTTCTTCAACACCTTCAACATATCCTTTGTACAATTTGTAGATTTCTCTCCTTGAGAAATTATCTGGAATATGTATTGTGTCTCTATCTGGCATACACTCTCCATGTTTGGAAAAGAAATCATGCATTCATGACAATGTAGTGTTTTTCAATGGCCCACTCTCTCATCCATGATGTACCTTTGAATAAAGTGAAGGATATTTTTCCAACCTTGTCTCAATTCTTGATAAACAAAGATTACCAATTGAGTGAATTTTTTTTAAATCCTTTCTGCAAAGCAAAATATTCTCAATGCGATAATCATATCCTGTATTGGTGGATATCATGAACCCCATCAAATATGAATTTTTCATTCTCTTATTCATTGAAAAATATGTCTTCCTTTTATTCAAGGCATACATGTAGTCCATGTTTTTCAAACAATTCTTTTGACAACATTCACTTGAAATCAATTCACTTATGGAAATTGATTTAGTGAGAAATTGTTTCCTAGACCTTGTATAACTAGAATGATTTGGATTGATATAAAAAGGTCTAGTCCTGGTCCTAGACACAATGTTTGTTTGCAATGTATCCACTATTTCATCATTCTCACTAGAAGGATTCTCCTTATCACCAGAAGGAATATCAAGAAAAACATTGTCAAGAAACTAGACCAGAGAATGTCGATCACCTTCATTTGTTGCAGTTTAATGATTGAGAACATGATCTTCATTCCTAGGCCCATCATCTTCATTTATAATCTCATTCATGAGATAAATATCAAAATCACTAGAAACATGATTACCATCCTAACTAATGTCATTGGATCTTCCATTAAAATATTCACTTGAAGGAAAATCATCACCACCCATAAGATTGTCAATGCCATTAAGATTTTCACTTGGAGAAAATTTTCCATCATTGTCATCGGTACCTTGAAATCCTCATTTAGAGGAAAATCATCATCAACATTCTGTCCACCATTGACATATCATCTTCATTTCTTTCAAAATCCCTACTTGAGTGAAAATATTCACCATCCTGCTTAGTTCCTTGAAATTGTTCATCGGTATCTTAAAAATCCTCACTTTGAGGAAAATCAACATCATCAACATTGTTGCCTTTTAATTTATCACTCGGGAAAGAGTGTCAACCAATGGCGTAATCATCTTAACTACTTTGAAAATCCCCACTTGAGAGATATTCTTCATCATCCTCATTACTCGCTTGAAAATCCTCACTTGGAGGAAAATCTTCATTATCCTCATCGGTACCTTGAAAATCCTCACTTGGAGGAAAATCATCATCACAAACATTGGTTCCTTTAAATTCCTCATTCAGGAAAGATTATCCATCATTTTCATAATCATCATAATTAATTTTAAAATCCCCACTTGGGGGGAATTCTTCATCATCTTCATTTGTGCCTTGAAAATCCTCACTTGGAGGAAAATCTTTATCAGTACCTTCAAAATCCTCACTTGGAGGAAATTCATCATCACCAACATTGTTGTCTTTAAATTATCCACTTGGGAAAGAGTGTTCACCATTGTCATAATCATCTTCATTTCTTTTAAAGTTTACACTTGAGGGAAATTCTCCATCAAATTCATTGGTGCCTTGAAAATTTTCATCGGTACCTTGAAACTCTTCACTTGGAGGAAAATTTTCATCCCAATAATTTAAACGTTGATGATAATCTCCACTTTGACCTACATTTTGATTATTTTCATTACTATTAAATTGTTGAATAGATTTATCACCATCATATTCCTCCTCTTCATCATTGGTGCCTTCAAATTTCTCTGATTTAGGACTTTCATGAGGAACATGTTGAATAAAATTGTTTGCACTCTGATCAAACTTATGACTATCTGATACAAATGTTCACCGTCCCAATGAAATTTTTATAACTTTCATAATGATCTTTTCCCTTTAAATTTCCCCCCCCCACCCTAAAAAAATAAAAATAAAAAATTCCCTCCAAAATTTCCCCCCAATTTTTTTCCTTTATTATTTTCCCTTAAAAATTAAAAACAACTTTTACTAATTTATTTCGTTATTTACATGTTAAATACAATATTTTTCATATTTATTTATTTATCCCACATTCATTAAATGTAGCGATGATCCATATAATTTTAGGTATATATGTATACAATATACCTAATTTTTATTTATCCCACATTCGTTATACTAATAGTAATTTATATCATTTGTGTTATATATACACAGTCTTGTTTTATCTTTTTACTTTCTGTAATATCTTGGGCAGTATTTGTTAAAAGATTTGGAGCAAACTACAAGGGAGAAACATCGAGAAGACATCTGAGGAGGATATAGCATTTCAGAGGTTAATTATTTTTTAAATTCTTACCATTCACCAAAACAACAATTATAAGATCATCTTTGAATCACATAATAATTTTTCATGCGAAAATTAAAAAACCTTAAATTTTTTTAGATGTTTTCTAATTTTTTCTAAAAAAATCCTAACTTTTTAAAAATCATTGAGATTTTTTTCAAAAACATTTAACAAAATCGTTAAGATTTTCTAAAAAAAAAAAAAAGAGACGTCAAATTTAGGTATAATTTTGTATTTTTTTTTTTATCTTTTTTATTGTTTTTTACTTAATTGTTTTTAGTTTTATCCCATGGTGGTTACTGAGCAATGCTCGGGGCTTGATCGTGCGGTTGGAGCGATGACCCATGGCTAAGTAATTTTCCCATGAAACCGTGCCTTAGCCATGGGGGGGCGATTCCCAACATCGCCCCAACCCACCACAACCAAGGCACAATCCCTGCATATGCCTGGTAACTCGATGGGTCAAAAAAAATTAAATATGGGTCAAAATTGTTTAAATATGGGTCAAATTTTTTTAAATTATTTTTAAATTAGTTCTTATATTCAATGTTTTTTTTTTAGTTTATTATAATGCAAAAGGCCTAACTTATTTTTTTATCTTATAGGAAAATGGTAGGTAAAAGATTATCCATGAATATATTTGGATCACGAACTTCAATAATGGAATCCAAAATTGCAACTGGAACCTCCATGAATGTTAGGAACAAAATGATAGTATAACACCTGATCTATCAAGGGAAATGAATAATGTTAGAGAATGGAAAAATGTGGAAGGTGGAAAAAAATTGGAATATTATTGCTTTGTTAAATACAAGCAATGCAACAATGGAGATCATATATATTTGTATTGTGTCAAATTAGAACATGTGCAAGGAAATTATCAGGTACTTGGCTTGTTATGAGATATATGTTTGTTGCCAATCACATATATTGTTTATGCACTTGTAAAACAAGGCAGAACCTATATCAAGTTTATATATTGTTTCAAATTGAGCAATTATAACAAGAATGAACGCTTTTCATAATTATGTGCATCCATCATTGATGACATTGATAAAGACAATGTAACTTTTTTATTTTTATATTTTTGTCATTTATTATTTTTAGTATCATGGTAATGTTTTAATTTTATTTAACATGAAAATGATATATTTTATTTTTATAGGATTTTGTTGAATGAATTTCACATATGTTAGTAGGGATTTACTCTACGGAGAATAATATCATGGATGTCATCAACGCTTTTCATATTGAAAAGACACAAGATGAAAGAAAAAAGAAACAAAAAGTAATGGATGTTGAACCTGCAAGAGTAGACAGAGAAGAACATGAAAGAAGAAAGAAAATTACTCATTCTAGAAATCCTAAAAGGGTTACATTTGAAAATGAGGAAACTCCAATTGAAGATTTTCTTGAGATTGGTCTCAATGAGGTTATCACTCCTTCTCGCAAAAAGAATAAACAAGATAAACGAAAAGAGCGATGACTAATGATGAGTCTATTATTATTGATTATGAAGAAATAATTGATTTAGATGAAACACATTTAAATCATAAGAGAAAGAACAAAAATGTTGATAATGTTCAAGAAGCCATCATTAGCTCAAAGTATTATAGTGAAAGTCCTAAAGGTAGCAGAGAAATAATAACACCAGGTGTTGATCTAGAGGATGGTATTATGAAAACAACACAAAATACCATTTGAAATAAAATGAAGACAACAAACTTAGTTGATGATGGCCACACATTTCAGTTGAATATGAAACAACTTTGTAAACCCACAAAAGGGAAAGAAAAATATCAAATTATAAAACCGCATCACTTGCATATTCACAATTTGAAAACATTGATTAGGTACAATCCATATACAAATGTGGTTTACTACCTAGTTCTTGTTGACCTAATGGAAGTTCCTACGAGGGAAGAATTTGATAGATCAAAATGTTTTGACTACAAATATTATGTGATTGGAGGAAATCATTTTATATAGGCTAGAAGCAAATTGATGCAATAATTTCCCAATAATCCTCTTTTTGAGACAGTCAAATGCATAATTTATGTCGGTTTAACAGACTCAGAAGCAAATTTATTGGCATGGGATCATAAAACAGACAATCAGTACAAAATGTCTATGACTTTTATTCAAAGGGTGAGATTTATCCATAATGAATTTTCTGAAATATGTCATGGGGAGAGGTCAAATGTTGATGTCAAGTTTCAGAAGAAATGTTGTATGGAAATAGGATTCCCACTTGATGATGAAAATACAAAAGAAAAAAATCGCAAATGAAATTGTGATATATTTAGAGCTGTGGATAGCTATTTTCAATTGGGATTTAGAAATGGACCAGTATGGGATTTGATAGATGAGATCTTCACCCTATGGGAAAATATTAGTATAAAAAATAGGAGAGTTAAGAAGGTTAAACCATTGATACGTGGAACAATTAATACAGGTCATGACATAAAAAATCTTCCAGATGATATGAATTTAACACCTTAGAGATCAATACAAAGAGTGAAGGATGATAAAATTATCATAACTATATTATCACATGTTAGGTAGGTAATGAGACAGGGCGTGGCTAGGGTTCTACCCTAGTCGCTGCTCTGCACCATTTTTTCTGTCGATGTCTACTCAGATCTAGGTGAGGCAACGCTTGGACGTGGAGGTAGCCTTGTATGAGATTCTGCAGGTGATTTGGGGGAAGTATGTCTCTCCAACAGTCGTTTTTGTCACCATTCCTCAAGATATTCCAGAGCTTTTGCTGGATTTCAGGCGGTTAGGGTTTCTTCCTTAGTCATTCCCCTTACTTCTTTCTCCTGGTTCCTCATCTATACAAAGCATTCTCCTTTTCCTGTTTGTGGTATTGGCTGATGGTAGCCTCATTTTTTCGTTGGTAGCTCCGCCCCCGTGGGTGGTTATGGTTTCTTTTTCTTGGAGTTTTGGTTTTGCTTGCAACGAATTTGATGGGGTGGATTTGTTCGGCTTCGCCTCTCCTCCTTCGTCTTGATCTGATTTGGGGTTTCCTTGGTGGATCTCTCTCGGTGGTTTGATGGCCAGGTGTTGGGTCTTTTGACCTGAGATCTAATGCATTTGGTATCAGTTGCTGGGTTTTCTACTTCTTTATGGAGGTTGGGTCAGAGCTTTGAGTTCCACTATTAGGCATGTAGCGTTCCTGCACTTTGAGGTCCATCTTCAGGCGTGCAGCTTATGAACTATTTTCCTATAGATGCAAGGTGTTCCCAGTCTATTCTGACATGTTTGTAACTTTTTTTTGCGGCTTATTAGCTAGATCTGGGCCCTCTCAAGCCTCTTTTAATTCTTCTCTTTTTTCCCATGTCTGGGGAAGTACTTCAAGCACTTCTTAAATGTATTTCGATTTTCTATGTGGTTTCCTTTCTAGTTACTATATACTTGGTTATTTCTTTATAGTCAATATATACTTGCAAATGTAATTTTGTACCTTCTTAATGAAATTACGAATTTTTTTTGTGGAAAACAAACATGTTAAGTAGGGAGAATTGTCAATGGAAGAAATGTGTGATGAATTTAAAAAGCAAGTTTGTTGAGTTATTTTTATTTATGTTAGGACAAGAAAATTAATTTTTTCAGTTGAACATATCAATGTTCTAAGTATTAAATGTTATATATATCATTATAACATTACTATTTTATTATTTAGTCACAAGGTGTATATGAGAATACAAGAGGAAATGGTCAAGATGTTGAATGAAGAAAGTTGGGATGATGTTAAACTCAACTATCTAGATTCAAGCTCTTCAGCAGTATTGAAACAATTTTGTGTTTCTTTCAAAAAGGTATGTCGATTTATTACATTCATATTATTTGTTTGTAAGCTAATTTATTTCAATTTTAATAGTTATAGATATATAACTATGTGTTTGTTTGTTTCATTAAAGATGCCAAAGAAGAATGCAAATGGAGCACCTGAAACTTTCAAAAGTTTTATTCAAAAATGCAAGTTTGAAAGAGAAAGAAGGAGACGTGTTCAAAATGTTCAACTTGATGACACCCTTGATCACTACATTTGTAATGGGCTCAACATTGTTCAATATAAAGTGATATTAGGTGATTGTGAACAACTTGCAAATATTGTTCCTAAAAAAGAATACTCCCTAGATATTGCATATACCCCTCATGGTTATAGTATCCAAAACATTGGATATGATACTGAGCCTTGTACTTACCAAGATTTCAATAAAGTGATTATGGGATTTACGGAAGTTACAACATCACCATTTTGGATATTTCTAGTATTTCATTCTGACACACAACAAGGATTAGTACAAGCAAGTTTTAAGGGGAAATAAAAGACAAGGATGCAATTTATTTGGTAAGATATTGAAACTGTATGTTTAGGAATTAAGATTAGAAAACAATTTTATTAATTCACAAGTTAATTGAATTTGCACTTATTTGTGTTACAGGCACAAGCCTAATATTCAGAGCTTCAATAGAGAATCATTTAAACGTGATTTTGAGAGTATACATCTTGGAACCTGGACAAAAGATGATTCTTATAATTCTATCTTTGTCAATGCAAAGGATGGAGAGACTCCTAGTAGTATATTGGTATACAATGTTGTAGTTAGAAAGATAACATATGAGGAAAAAGATTTGAAAGGAGAGACGGTTAACATTTATCAAAAACCACAAGCATTAATTAATTATCTTATAGATACATTTTCAAATGAAGGAGAGTGGTTTTTAGATTTGTTCTCGGGTTCAAGTAAGAATTATGATATAATATTTATGAAATCATACTTCAATCTTATATTATTTTTAATTTATGTCTTTTTACAATATCTAACTTCATTATTTACTTTGTATTTGGTGATTAGGTACAACATTAGCATGTTGACTACAAAAATGAAGGAATTGCATAGCCATTGAAAGTGACCCAATGTAGTGCAGTTTTATTCAACAAAGAATTAAATTTATTCCAGATCTTCCAGATGAAATGCAAGAAGTTGGCTTGATGAAATGATATTTTAGTGAATCAAAGGTGGAACATTTTTCAAAGGAACCTCAAGTACCATTAGGAGGAATGATTGGAAAGGATCTCTTTGGAGAACTTGCATATATCAAAGGGCCAATGGAAGAACAAAATGACACAATGAAAGCACAAAATGACGGTGAAGAAGATGATAGCATGTCTGTTGAGAATGACTGATTTGGGATATATGATATTTTTTATTAGTTTTAATATGCCCTTGAAGACGATGCTCAATTTTGCAAATTGTTTATGAGCTATAATTGTAATGTTTTGACTTTCATATTTTAAAATAAGAATAAAGATGTATCTATTGTTGTTTTATGATAAATCTTTTTATTTTTATTTTTTTTCATTTTCTTTATATGTGAATCACTATACATTGAAATTGTTTTATTAAATTTTGTCATTTTTTACTTCAAATGTATAAAAATATGAAAGAAAATGATAATTTTTTATAAAATTTTGACTTTTTTCTTTTCAATTATGTCCATAAAAATGTTTTATTTGACATGTTATTTTAAGGAATATGTACCAAAATGTATAGGTTTTTTATTATATATGGCTATAAAATGTGTATTTTTTGCTAAATTTTCAAAAATAGTGTTATTTAACTACAATTTTTTTCGATGTATTGAAGTAAAGGTAAACAATGTGTTAAAAATGATGTTTTTCACTATATTTAAAAAGTATGGAACAATAAATTAATTAAGGAGACAAAATTATATGAAAAATCGTAACTTCAAAAAAGTAAATGGTAAAAAATGTTTTTAAGATTGAAAAAAGCATGAAAAAATGGCTAAAAACATCGTTGAGTAAAAACTAAAAAAATAATAATTAAAAAAAATGAAAATAGATGAAAAATAATAATTTAAAAAATAATGTGGAAACATTGTGGATTGAAAAATTTAAAATATTGAAAAACCACCTAAAAATGGAGGGGGGTGCTACCGGTAACACCATTTTTAAAAACGGGGTTGGAGCCCCCCAAAAATGAGAACTCTGTAGATTTCTCGTTAAGTTGGTAACTATGTTAAAAGTGAGGCTTCATATTCTCTGCACCATTATTCTTCAGTGAGGATTGTTTGTATGTTTGCAACCTCAGAAAGACCAAATCCCCAACCTCAAAGCTATGCTCCACCATGTTCCTTTCTACATACATGTTTTGTTGATTTTGGGAAACTTGTAAGTTCTCCTTCAGGATTCTAAATATGTCGTGGCTCTCCTGCAACCAATATTTGGCCTTGGGGGGCCTTCTCTCCCCGAATTCCAAATCCAGAAATGATGGAGCATCATAACCATACAATGCTCAAAATGGACTCATCCCGATGGACATGTGATAAGTGGTATTATAACAGTGCTCCCCAAGATGAAACCACTTTATCCACGTCCTATGTTGTCCAGACACATAGCTCTGTAGGTAGACCTCAATCCATTTGTTCACTATCTCTATGTTCCCATCTGTTTGAGGGTGATAGCTGGTACTAGGTGTCAAATTTGTCCCTGATAAACTAAATAGCTCCTGCCATTATGCGATGAAAAATCTGCTATCCCGATCACTGACTATGTATCTCAGAAGACCATGTAGTCTGAACACCTCCCTGAATAATATGTCTTCCACTTGAGATGCAATATACTCTGAAGGAATGGAAAAGAAGTGCTCAAACTTGGTCAGCCTGTTCACCAACACACAGATATAGTCCATGCCTTGTATCTTCGACAACCCTGTGATGAAGTACATGGAGATTATCTCCCACTTGTACTCTGGAATAGGTAATGATTGAAGCAAACATGTAGGATGTATAACCTATGACTTATTTTGTTGACAAGCCATGCACTCCCTCACATATTGTATTACATCCTCCTTGAGACCCTTCTAAGAGAATCTCTCCCTCACCTGCCTGTAAGTCGTCATATATCGTGGGTTCCCTTCCAATGATGCACCATGTAGTGCTCTAAATATCTTATCCTTGAGTGTGGACTTAGGGACAAGGTAGATCCTATCCTTGTAGTAGATGATATCATCCACTACTCTATACCTATCATCATGAATTAAGCCCCCCATAACCTCACAGGAGAATGTATTCTTAGAGTACTCCACCAAGAGAATGCATTTCTAGTATGCTAAGATCTATGCCATGGAAAAGGTTGCGGGTATCCTAGAAATGGAGTCAGCTACTACATTCTTCTTTCCCATCTGTTGCCTCTCTCTCAAGTCTCTCTGCTCGAAGAAATACCTCAGGTTGTTGTGGTTTTTCCTCACCACAAAGCATCCTCCAACCATGTACTACCTAAACCTAGCGAATGCATACATGATGGCCAACATCTTCTTATCATAAATGGGTAGAGCATCTCTAACACCCTAAAATTTATACTCTCAAAGGATATGGGACGTTGAATCTGCATCAACACTACTCCTATCCCCTCTATGGATGCATCACACTCCAACACAAATGGTTGTGAGAAGTCTGGAACCACTAACACTGGGAAATTACTCATCACCTTCTTCATCCTATCAAATTCTCCCTACACCTCCTATGACCATATGAACGCTCCCTTTTTAGTGAGATTCATCAATGGTGCATCGAGTTGTGAAAATCCTTTAACAAAATTCATGTAGTAGTTGCACAATTCGAAGAACCCCCACAACTTGATAAGAAATATGGGTGTGGGCCAATCTAATATTGCTTGGATCTTCTCCTGGTGCACCTATACTCTCTGAGTGCCAATCACATGTCCCAGATAGTGAATCTATGCCATCTCAAATTCTCACTTGGCCTCCTTGGAAAAAAGTGAATGATCCTCCATGATGTTGAGAATCTCATCAATATGCTTTAAGTTATCCTCCCAAGTCCGTATGTAGATTAGTATATCATTAAAGAATACAAGTAAGGATGTCCTCAACTTCTTGTTGAATACATGGTTCATACAATACTAGAAGGTGGCTAGTGCGTTAGTCAACCCAAAGGGAATGAATAGAAACTCATAGTTCTCGTAGTGACATATGAGTGATGTTTTGTGGATGTCCTCCTCTTTGACCTGGATATGATGGTAACCTGATCGAAGATCAATCTTTGAGAAGTACATTGTCCCATGTAAATCATCCATCAACTCATCGATCCTGGGTATCATGTACCAGTTCTTAATTTCCTTCTTGTTCATCGCCATGTAGTCGATGCATATCGTCATTGTTCCATCCTTCTTCTTCACCAGTACTACTGAAGAAGCAAAGGGAATAGAGCTAAGCCTGGTGTGCCCCATCTCCAACAACTCCTTTATGTCCTTCTATATCTCTCCCTTAAACTTCTTCATATGCTTGTCTTGTGTGGTGATCACGGGTTTTCCCCCCTCCCCTAACTCGATGACATGCTCAAATACTTTGTCATGTGGTATTCCTACTAGTACTGGTCTGCACACTTTTTCATGCTTCCCAGGAAGCACCTGGAAATACACATGATAGTTCTAGTGGTATTGTGATGGCTTATCTATGGTGATCAAACAATCTACTTCCCAGGCCACATCACCATGTCTAAATATAGCCTCCATGCATTTGTTTGACACAATCCTAGGAACTCCTATCGAAATCAGTCTCAGAATAACTTGTTAACCCCATTTGTCCCTGAAATCCATCTTCTTGACCTAATAGTTCATGGTGAAATATATGAGTGGGTACAACCACTGGACCCCCAATACCACATTCATGTTTGCCAAATCCACTACATTGAAGTCATTGATTGACATATAGTTTCCCAATATCAAATCCAATCCTCTGATCCTCTGAGTACAAGTCATGTTGTACTCATTTTCTACTACCATAATGAACCCCTCAAAGTCCTATGTAGGGATGCATATCCTAGTGACAAGAGTTGCATCAATGAAGTTGTGGGTGGCCCCACCATCGATCAATGTTGTAACTCTCTGCCCCTCCAAAATGCCTTTGATCCTGAAAGTATAATACATGGGGACTCCTGAAAGTGTGGGAATGGTCACTCCCTTGAGACCCTCTTGCAGATGTGTTCCCTCTGTAATATCAAGGTGTGGTGGATCCACCTCATCACTACTCTATCCACTTCCCTGTGCATTAGCCATCTCATCCTCACCATCATCCTCCTCGTCATAAATCACCTCTATGTAATGTACCTTACCTTTTCCCATACATCGGTGACCCAACTCCCAAGGTTACTCCTCATCTCCCTCTGAGTCTCCTCATCCATATTCTCCTTCCCTGTTCATGGCTTCTAGAAAAATTGTGTCTTCTTACTCTTCTATGGAATAAAGGGTTTCACTAGTTCCTTCTTGGGGATTGTGTCCTCCATGTCTTAGGTCCTCGTGATGGATTCTTGTAGTGTGGATGGAATGGAATAATGCATTTACTATGCAGAGAGACAAATTTATCCATGAACAAATCACTCACCAAATAATTACATGTCATGGGCAGTTTGAAGAATAACCCTTCTTATGAAATTTTAGTATGCACCTTGCACATCATCGAAAATGGGTAAAAAATGAATATGAAAAGTGCCCCTTTTTAATGGTTCTTTTGCAAGGGAGTTTTATGACAAGTTGTGACGTGCTCAATTTTAGTCGTGATCGTAGTCTAAATGTTCTATGTTTTGGCCATTTTCCGATCATTTTTGCTAGAAATCCTATGAGAAATTGTTGGAACTGCAGATTTGAGTGATTGAGTTTCTATAATCCGAGTACACCAATTTTTTTGAAGATGTTAAATCCATTTATGCATTCAAAAATGTTATTTAAACAACTGAAAATTGTGATTTCACCCAAATTTATATAGCCATTTTTTTATAAAAAAATGTCAAAACATAAAACATTTAGAAAACACTTAAAGAAGGTTTTGAATTTCAAAAAGGACCCAACCACCTCTAAAATAAGAAGTTAAATTAATAAAATAAAATAAAATAATATATANATCAACCACTCAACTAATATGAAATCAACGACATATATATTGTTATATACCATGTCGTGACAGATAGAATAATGGTGGTTATAATTGGGTTGCAGTAAAATACATTGTATAATGTAATGTTTAGTTGTCGGGTTATGTTCGAAAATATAACGTAGTGTATAATGTTTTCATAGGTCCATGTTTGAAAATATAAATAAATATAAATATAACGTAGAGCGGTATGTTTTACATTTCGACTTTGTCATTTTCATGATAGTTATTGGACTTTTAGATCAACTATGTTGTAAAAGTTTGGAATGTTTTTCAGCAGAAAGGCCACGTAAGGTCGTGTTAACGAACATAATTCAGAAGGAGCATAAGGGATGAATGGAAGGTGACTAGGGTCTGATCCTGGTTGGGATCTACGCACATTATTGGATCCTAGGATTTGGATCTTGGTTGGGATCTGTACCACCATTTGTTTAGTGGATGTGGCAGTGGTGATGGTGGTAGGATAGACTTTTATTGATGGGTTTAAGGACTAGCTTAGGGTTTTAATTGATGTAGTGGCTGACCTGTCTGCAGTAGGTGGGATGGCATGTGATGTGGTAGTACTTTCAAACTGTCTGGCAAGATCAATGGTGGAGCTAGGGAGGACTTCTAAAATCCGACGATGTGTATAGGGACGAACTACGGAGGTACATAAAATGAAAGTACAGGATGACGAGAGGAAGGGTGAGTTCAAGGTATAATTGGAGACTCGAAGAATGAAAGGGAAAGATGGTGAAATAACTAGTATGGTTACGGTTGTAGGAGTTAAGGAAGCCATTAATGATATATTTTCTCGGGAAGCGGTTAGGGGAGAGGTGTAGGGAGCTTCTCCATAAAACTTATCTTTGGCTTGCTCGTTGAAGGAGTCGGAGGGAAGCCATTTTAGTAAGGATATTGTGGTTGGAGAGGGAAGGAAGATTTACATAGGGGGGAAACCAGGGGGGACTATTAGGCCTTCAGGTGATGTAGCAGGAAGGATTCCACAGTGCATAACCGAAACAGAGGGTAAGCCTTTGCGGGGACAAGTGGAGGAGGTCGAGAGGAAGGAGTTTGTAGAGGATGAAGTCTTTAAAAGTTCTAGGAAGGAGGTGTTCCATAAAACATTTGTAAAAGCTTGGAGAGTGAAGAATATTAAGCCAAGGTTAACCCTTGGCAGGGGCGTTGGGATGCAGGAAGTAAGATTGTTTTCTTCGCGGGGGCTTGTAGGGAGGTTTTGATACAGGGATTTGGGGGCTCGAGAAATACACATATGGGTGGAGGTTACATGGAACCCTATGTTGGGATACCCACAAGAAGTAATTTTCTTAACTAGAGGTTGGTTATGTTTTGTTTTTAAAACCCCGGAGGATGCAGAGAAAGTTCTAAACCAAGTCTTGTTGGTGAAAGATGAAAGTCTCATGTTAAAAAAATGGCATTGTGCTTTCAACCCGGAGAAGGAGGTCATTTGTTATAGA
This sequence comes from Picea sitchensis, assembly GCA_010110895.2. Lineage (NCBI taxonomy): Eukaryota > Viridiplantae > Streptophyta > Pinopsida > Pinales > Pinaceae > Picea > Picea sitchensis. The sequence continues at coordinate 251,496 of SNQJ01S0026269.1, read as the reverse complement.
CACTTGTGGGTTTTATTGCCTGGTTGGCCGCTCACTTTGTGGAATTTGAAGGCATTTAAGGCAACTGGAAATGCGCTAGGGAAATTCTTATTTGCTAACACTAAACTATTGTCTGGTTTAGATAGATGTATGGGTAAAATTTTAGTGGAAATTGATATGTTTGAAGGATTACCAGTCGAGCTAGAAGTAGAGTGGAGTGACACAGTGATCCAACAAAGGTTGGATTATATGGGGGTATCATTTAGATGCTCAGAGTGTAAGAAGACGAGCCATTTGCAACATCATTGTTGGGGGGAGAGAAAGAAAGTGACACTAGGTTGTTTTGATGTTTTCGATGATACAAAAGTAGTTGGAACGAATCTTCCCACATAAGTCTGGACCAAGGACAATTCAACCTCGGCGGTGGAATGTAAATCAAATTTTGGTAAGCAACAAATATGCCCAAATTTTAATTTCTCTCTTTTTGTCAACAATCAGAGTGGAAAGAAAATTGTAGGGGTGGAGTCGTTTAATACTAGTTGTGTCTCTTGCGATGGGTCTAGTTCTGATTATAATCCTGTCTGTGAGGAACCCACAATGGATATTCTGAAGGCCTGTGAGGTAGGATCCCAGTTTTTAAATACTGAAGGTTTGTTGGGTTTAGGGAGGGTTTTGGTAGAAAAGGAATCTAACATCTCTACGAGTGGGGGGTCTGATGCTTAAATTGTTGCTGAGGATTAGTCGCGGAAACTAGTGGAGGGGGGGATATTACTAGTGCTAGAAGGTATTTTTTTTCTTTGGGTGAGGGGTGTGTCTCCCCGAGAGGTTTATTTTCTGAAGGTGTAGAAGTTAGTAGTGAACTGAGGAGTGTGCCTCAAGTGGATTATGTTTTCTGGGGGTATAGTAAGGTTACTACATTAGAGATCACGGGGATGAACGTAGGGCCTACAAGTTTAGTAGGAGGTCTGGATAAGACGTTTTCCCCAGGAAGTGTACTGGTAGCTTCCTCTACTATAGGTTTGGAGGAGAGGACAAAGTCACTCTCTTTGAATACACTGGAAGGTTTTACATCATGGGCGGTTGTAGGTTCTGTGGGGTTCTAGAGTGTGGTAGGTCAAGACAATCCATTTGTACTATCAAAGATCGAAGAGTCTATAGTAAATCTTATCCCTACCTATAGGGAGGTACTCTTTAGGTCTCCTTTTCCTATTTTTGTTGGGGGGGATTCACTTCCGAAGACTTTAGAGAAGAAGAATAAAGATGGGATTTCAAGGGAATTTTCAAGTATTAGACCGGAGGGAGATGAATCATTTTTGAAAGGTGTTGGTCATGGTGGGATTGAGAAGTATTTTTCTCCTTTAAAGACTAGAATCACTAGGAAGTCGGGGAAAGAGAAACTGAATTGTGATTCTTGTTGTACTACAATGGTTGATGGACCGAGGGCACTTAGAGCACAAAAATCCCTAGCGAGAGTTAAGAAATGATTGTAGCTACACTAAATGTCAGAGGAGTGGGGGCCAACTCCAATTATTTATCCCTAAATTTTTTCTTAGAGTTAACTAAAGCAGATGTATTGCTTGTACAAGAAACAATGGTTTTTGTAGCAAATTCAAGATAATTTTTTGTTAAATTACTGCCACACTAGTATTTTTGTGGGGTGGATTCCTCAGGACTCTCTGGTGGAATGATATCTGCATGGAATCCAAGGAAAGTTGTTTTTTCTACTTTCTTGACCCCTACAAGGATTTTGTTGGAAGGATTTGTTAAAGAGCTTGATAGAAGTATGAAACTGATTAACAATTATGGTTTGTACTCAGATAGAGAGTCTTTTTGGGAGGCCATTAAAAGAGAGTGTATATTTAATGAACAAAATATGATATTGGGGGGTGATCTAAATTTCACTACATCAATCAGAGAACTGTGGGGAGCCCATGCTAGAGAAGAACCATTACATACTTATTTTAGTCAGTTGATACAAGATGAGGGGTTGGTGGATGTCAAACCATTAAAACTTCTCCCCACCTGGAGAAATGGTAGAGGAGGAAAATATTATATTCCAAAGAGAATGGATCAGTTTTTGATATCTGGGGACCTTGTGATTTCAGGGTTTAGGGACAGATCTGTGGTGTATAATTTAAATATCTATGATCATATGTCTGTGATTCTCCACTTGGAACAAGATAATAGAAAGGTCAGTTACCCCTTCAAATTTAATTCTATTTGGATGGAATAACCATAATTTGTTAATTTTGTCATATCCAACTGGGTTGGACTGTTGGGATCAAAGACATTAAACCCTATGGATTCATTGGTAAAAAAACTAAATATTCTTAAGTCTATGATGATTATCTAGGGAAAAAAGAAAAATCTTGAAGCTAAGGAAGAGTTGATAAGGCTTGAATTAGAGTTGGATACACTTTACTCAAATCATCCTGGAGGATTTGAGAAGGAGGAAGAAAAAGTGTTGATTGCAGAAATAGAGCAGAGAAAATTGTTTCTAATGAGACAGGTAGAGGAAACATGGAGGCAAAAGAGTAGACTAAACTAGTTGGCTCCAGGTGATAGAAATACAAAGTTCTTTCATGCTTATGCAAATTCTAGGAAACAGATCAATGCTATTTGGGAGATTTCTAAGGAGGATGGAACAATGATTTCTAGCAATCAAGGACTACAAAGGGAAGCAGTTGTTTTTTCCCAAAATATTTTCATGGCACAACCTAATCTTTCCATATCTGATCAACTAGAAATTTTAAGGAATTACCCAAGGATGTTTACATAAAAAGATAGTCATAGACTAACTGAGCCTGTAACTTCAGCATAAAGTCTGTCAACACTTAAAGGCTTTAAAGTATCAAAAAGTCTTGGGCCATGTGGCTGGACTGTGGAATTGTTTTTGGATTTTTATGACATCCTTGGAGATGATATATTGGATATGGTTAAAGAGTCCAGGAAGAATGGCAGGGTGTCTAGATCTTTGAATGCTACTTTTCTTTCTCTGATACCAAAGAGTGAGAATCTAGGATCTTTTGGAGAGTATGGACCTATAGCTTTATGCAATTTGGTGTATAAGATCATAACTAAAATTATTTCTACTAGAATTAATTCCACTTTGTCCTTTGGTATATCAAAGGAACAATTTGTCTTTCTTGAGGGCGGGCAAATTACTGATGTTATTGGAATTGTACATGAATCATTACATAGCATTAAGGTTAAAAATATCAAAGCTCTAGTTCTAAAATTAGATATGATAAAGGCTTATGAGAGAGTGGACTGGGGTTTCTTAAGACTTGTGTTGCTACAGGTGGGAATGAATTTAGAAGCTACAAACTAGATCATGGGGTGTGTGACTTTTGCAAATTATGTTCTGTTGATCAATGGTAAGCCAACCAAATTCTTTAAAAGTACAAGGGGATTAAGGAAAGGGTGTTCTTTATCTCCCTTATTGTTTATTCTTGTTGTAGAAGGGTTAGCAGAGCTATAAAGGAGCAGGTAAGGGATAAGAAAATAGAAGGTATACTTGTGGCAAGGGGGATATACATTACACATTTGATGTTTGTTGATGATATTATTCTGTTTGGAAATTGAAATTTTGTTGAGTGGGAAATTTTTAAGGAGACTCTAGAACTGTTCAGTAAAACGACATGTATAGATTTCAGTCCTCAAAAATTCTTGTTTCTAGAAGCTATTTGGGCAATAGAGGATTTAGCGTTGTTGAAGGAGATTCTTCCCTATGAAGTAAATTCAATAGATATGGTTTTAAGTACCTTGGGTGTTTTTTAAAACCTAACTGTTATAATAGGGATGACTAAAACTAGCTAGTAAGAAAGTTTGAAAAAAGGATTGCAAATTGGAGTCTAAGATGGTCAAGTTTAGGGGGAAGGGTTACACTTGTTAAAGCAGTACTTGAAAGTATTCTTGTATATTGGATTTCCTTGGCTAAAATTCCAAGAAGTATACTAAATACTATTAGGTGGAGGATGTTTAGTTTCATGTGGACTGGAAAAAAGCTAAAATAAGGGATACATTTGATAAGATGGGAAAATATTGCAAAACCTAAAAAGTTGGGTGGGTGGGGTATAAAAAATATCTATGCCTTTGGAAAAACCTTAGCAGCAAAAAGCTTATGGAGGTGTCTTATGGTACTTAGTCTTTGGCATGAGGTAATACTTAGAAAATATATTAGAAAGAAATATGTGGTTGAGTGGCTTAGGGAAGGAAGAAAAAAGTGGACTGGTGTTTCTAATATTTGGAAAGAACTCACCTCGTGTTTAACCATTATAACTGATTAAATGGTCTGGAAACCTGGAAATGGGAGGGATATTCGACTAGGAGTTGATCCATTGGTAGGGTCTCATACATACTTAACATTATCAAGGAACCTTATTTTTTCACTGAAGGAACAAGGAATAGAATTTGTTGCATAAGATGGGACTTTCGATTTGGAGGGCACAAGACATACAAGATGGAAAAGGCAGAGGATTTAGGTTTGGAAGGAGAACAAAAAAAGGAATGGAATAAATATGTAAAGGGTTTAGTTGGTTCGGGGTATGAGTTGAATAATGAAAAATATTTCTTACTGTGGTCCTGGGATACTAAAAGAGGCCAGGTAAATGCTAAACAATCCTATGAAGTCCAATTGCTGGAGGATGTAGTGGAAGAACCAGTTTTCTGGTATACTGATCTTTGGAGTTGGTAGTTACCCTTAAAAGTCAAACTCTTTATGTGGTTACTACTTGAACAAAGAATTCTCACTTGGGATAATTTGGTTAAAAGAGGTTTTCATGGGCGTAGCAGATGTGTCCTATGCAGGAATAATGAGGAAAATATGTGTCATCTCTTTGTGGATTGTAGTTTTACCAAAGATATTTGGTATACAATTTATAAGGATTTAAAAATGGAGAGTGTTTGGGAAGGAGGGAATATTGTCGAATGCTTACAAAACTGGAAAAGGAAGAAGGATAATAGGATAGAAATACCCTTCTTTATCTATTGGGAGGTTTGGAAACATAGGAATCTAGCTATCTTTGAAGATCGGCCTCTAAATAGGGACAACATTTGTAATAGTATTATTCAGGATTTGAGAGGAACAAAAGTAGTTCACTCTACTAAGGATAGCAGGATTGATAGACCTCCTTTACTTAACTAGGATCTGGTTGTTGTATTTTTTGATGGTGCTTCACAAGACAAGGGTGTTAAATGTGGGGCAAGAGCTGTATTAAAATGTCCAATGCTAGGTACTTTCAGAATCAAGATGAATTGTGGTAGTGGTACTAATACCATGGATGAACTATTATCTTTTTGGTGCATACTATTTTTTTCTTGCTATAAAAAGGTAACAAGGTTGCAGTTGGTAGGTGATTCAAATGTTATTATAGACTGGTTTACTAATGAAAATAATGTACAGGTGGTCTCCCTACAACCATGGATGACAAAAATTAGAGTGTTGAGAAGGAGATTTCTACAACTAAAAGCACAACATATATACACAGGATATAACAAGGAATTTAATCATCCTTCAAAAGTAGCACTACTCCTTGAGGATGATGGTATACACTATGTAGTGGTCACTGAAGGACATACTGAAAACTTTGATAGATTAGATATCAATTAAATTACATAGATACAAGGGTAAAGAAGTTGGTATTTTTTTTGGATTGTGTATTGGATATGTAATTTTTGAGACTATATACTACAGAGCTTACACCTAGCTCCGTTGTTGTAACATGTATTATGAGCAAAAGTGATTGCACTATAGTATCAAAGGACATGATAGGTCGGATCCATTTTGACATTTATTTTATCAGAGCAATTTTATTTTCTAATATAAATGTTTTTATTATTAAAAAAAAAAATTCTAAACAATGACCACGACACATAATTAATTATTTTTTTTTTTTAATTTTTTAACCTTAATAATATATACTAGCACATCTGCAAAGTGGCTGGAGGCCGAAAGTTATTTGGACGCACAACACTCTAGTGAATTGAAACACAAGGACACTTGAAACCGAAATCCAAAAGTTAATCTTAAATGTGGTAATTCCAAAGGTTAATCAGTTAAATGTGGCAATCAGTAAACAGGTTAATTGATGCATTCAAAAATACAAGGAAGTTATGAGAGTAAATCACGTTCATTGATTTGGAAGGACGACTAAGAATATTCCATCATTTTCAATTGTTAGCCATCATATTAGAATTTTAAATTAAAAGGTGATTAATTGTGCCCATCTCCAATAGATATATGCCTTTCGACGTAATTATTAATATATGTGAAAACCTAGAGTTTGAATGCTTTTTAAAAATTATTATTAATATCTCTGAAAAACCGAGTTTGAATACTTTTTTTTTCCAATAAAAAATTCCTCAAATTTATAAAAAGTATAAATTCTTTTACATATGCCATCACTGCTAGCTGTTTGACATAAAAAAACAGCTCCAATTTAAGGGACTCAATCAAAACAGTTCCAGCAAGGAGGAATGTCTATTAAAAACCGAGTTTGAATACTTTTTAAAAATTCTTTGTCCGAGAGGGTTCAAACTTAGTAATTCATCTCACATGGAAGTTTATATTTAAAATTAGAAAAGATGTTTTAAGAGTAACATCTGTTAAAAACTTTGGCTACAACAGTCGATATTTTCCCGCTATTTTAGAAAACTGCCCGCCAGTTGTATCTTTTATGTATGCGTTCTTTTGGTTATGTGTATATTTTGGAGAATCAGAGGGTGCACGTCTCAGTACGCAACCATCCTGCCCACTGCTTCTCCAGGTTATACCGACGCTTAATCTGTTGAAATACATTGCACTGCTTCATTGTCTTAGGAATTCAAATTCTCGGGCACTGTATAATCACATATTTGACGTAATTGGTTTTAGGTAGATTTCGTTGGACGACTTTAACCGTTTTATGATTTCGATTTTTTCACAATTTGATGAGAATTTGGTTATAGAAAGTTGTTGAAATTGCAATTTTTTTTAATTTGTATTTTTATTAAAAATAAATTCATTCTTCTCAAAATTCTTTATTATACTAAAAATTTATATTCTATTATATTAAAAATCTATATTATATTTAGATTGTACAATCCGAACAATTAAAATTTGAGATTATTGTAATAATTTATAATAGATTTTTGAAAAACATATAGAAAAAGATAACTCTAAAAAATTAAAAAAAATCTTAACATATTTAAAATACACTAATTTTTTTCACTCAATAATTAGTAGTAGTTTTTTGAAAAAAATAAAGAAAAAAATAACCATAAAAGATAGAAATCTTAGCATATTTAAAATACACTAATATTCCTCGATCAAACTTTATCTTCCTCACTCAAACTCTCATAGTTGGACGTGGAACACTTTGCTTTTAAGTTTTTTATTTTGTCTGTAATTATTATTTGAATTAGGTAATGTAATTGTTAACTAAATTACAATTTTACATAGTTTAAATCTTGTTTTTAATACATAAATCAATTCAATATTCTCAAAAACCTATAGACCACCATTTAAAATATGTAATCTCAACTACTAAAATTTACAATTCTTAAAAAAACTCATTTAAAAAAAAACATAAAACATTAATCTAAAAATATGAAACATAACATCAACTGCATTTGTATTTTCAAGGATATATCTTGACTTAAGAATTGAGAATGAAAACAAACTCCTCACTTGGAGGTCGGGGAAGCAAAGCCATGCTTCGTTCAATTAATCTCCATTATTTCTATGTCTCCCCTTTAATGGAGAAAGTATTGACATCCACACCTAACATTTCCCTAAACCGTTCAAATTTGATCTTCCCAATAGGCTTAGTGAAAATATCAGCAACATTTTCACTAGTATTACAATACATTAAAGCAATGTCATTAGACTGCATCTTTTCTCGAACAAAATGAAATTGAGTATCAACATGCTTTGTCCTTGAATGATAAACTAGATTATTTGCTAAATTGATTGAGCTCTAGTTATCACATTTGATTATCATAACTTTCCTTTGTTCTTCTCCAACATCTTGAAGTAGTCTTCTCAACCAAACAACTTCACAAGTTGCTCCACACAATGCTTTATATTCTGCCTCAGTGGACGACAAAGATAAAGTAGGTTGCTTCTTACTGCTCCATGAAACAATCCCGGATCCAATGCCAAAAGAATAACCTCTGGTAGATCTTCGATCATCCAGATTGTCAACCCATTATGAATCTGAGTAACCTATCATCTCAACATCGAATGAATTAGTATATTTAATACCATAATCAATTGTGCCTTGGAGATACCTGAGTACTCCTTTCGCTGCATTCCAATGGATTTCTAGAGGTTTTTCCATAAACCGACTTAACACACTAACAAAATATTCTATGTTAGGTTTGGTTGTAGTGAGATAGTTCAAGCTTCCCACCATTTTTCTATACACTGTATCATTTACCTCCTTCGAACCATCATCATAGTAAAGTTTAGTGCTCTGCTTCATTGGAACATAAGAAACTTTGCACTGATCCATTTTAAACTTCTTAAGTGCTTCTCTCACAAATTTACCCTGAGACACAAAGGCTTGACCGACATTTATCCAAACTTCAAGACCAAGGTAGTAATGTAACTCATCGGTATCTTTCATTTCAAATACCTGTGACATCTTCTTCTTAATTCCACTAATCAATTTTTCTGAATTTCCTGTAATAATTAAATCATCAATATATAAGAAAATCAATACAACATGTCCCTTTTCATCAAACTTGATATACAGATTTGGATCACTTTTTCTCTTCATAAAACCCTACTAAAGAAAGAAGGAATTTATCTTCTCATACCATGACCTAGGTGCCTGTTGTAGTCCATACAAAGTTTTCTTTAATTTACACATTAAATGTTCTTGACCACTTTTGACAAACCCCTCTGACTGAGTAAGGTAAAACTCATCATTTAACTCACCATTCAAAAAATCATATTTTACATCTAATTGGTGAAGCTTCCAATGGTATTTTGTAGCTAGTGCAATTAACATTCTTATAGTGTTTAATTTAGCTACTGGTGCAAATGTTTCTGCATAATCAATGCCCTCTTTATGTGAATACCCTTTTTCCACCAATATGGATTTATATTTATCTATACTTCCATATTCTTTGAATTTAGGTTTGTATATCCATTTACATCCTATAGGATTTTTATCTTTAGGCAATTCAGTCAATTCCCAAGTTTTGTTTTTCATTATAGAGTCATATTCTTCCTCCATTTATTTTCTCCACTCTTCATGTTCATTAGCTTCATTAAAACTCATGGGTTCTATGACATTTCAAATATTACTTGTTAGGGCATAATCTTTATATTTTTCAGGTGGACGAACCTGTCATGAAGATCTTCTCAATTGGTTGGTGACTTCTTCTTCGTTTTGTGAATATTCTTCTTCACTGCTGGATGTATCCATGTCACTGGGTGCCTTTTTCTGCTGCTGCTTCTCTTCTTTGACCTCCTCATCTTCAAGAAGTACATGACATCCTTCATGATTGTTGTCTTCATTGTTTCCTTCTGCCCATTCATGGAAAATTACATCTCTACTTTCAAACACTTTGTGAGTAGATGGATCAAATAGTTTATATGTTTTAAATTATGAACAATACCTTATAAAAATACATTTGATAGATTTAGCATCAAGCTTCTTCATGGTCTCTGGAATATGTGCAAAAACATTACACTCAAATATCCTCAAATTATTAATTGATAGTTTAGAATCATACAAGGCTTCGAAAGGAGTTTTATGATCAATACACCTTGTTGGAATTCTATTCTTTAAATAAATAGTAGTGCTAATGGCCTCAATCCAAAAAGCATTTGAGATATTCTTACCTTTCATCATACTTCGTGCACACTCCATTAGAGTTTTTTTTTTCCTTTCTGTAACTCCGTTATGTTGTGGAGTGTGAGGTACTGTAAATTGTTGTACTATTCCATGATCTTTGCAATACTTGATGAAGTTTCTCAATCTGTACTCTCCCCCTTGATCTGAGCGGACGATTTTGATGGGTTTTCCTGTTTTCTTCTCCACCATGTTTTTAAATTCCTTGAAGTATTCGAAAACATCACTCTTTTTCCTAAGGAAATAATGTAAATTCTAACCTTGTACAGTATCTACTGCAAACTGATATTCAGAAAAGAACAGAAAAGATACAATGGCAAATACAAACATTACACAAAGATTTTTCACCTGGAAACCCAAACCGGGAAAACCAACATATATTATATTCATACATTGTGTTACATTGTTTACA
>SNQJ01S0026269.1:213216-230704 GCA_010110895.2 Picea sitchensis | reverse complement strand
CATACAGTTTGAAATGGTTTAAAATGGTTGGAGCCAACCTCAACTAATCACCACAACTAATCTGCGTTATTTCTAAGTTCTTGTTCTAGAAAAATCAAATAATTATAAAGGTTTTGTCAAAGTATCAGGGTTGGAATTTCAAAACTAAACAGTTTGCAGTGGGGTCACAATTCTGGTATAATTGGTGTCACAATTATGGTGTCTGAATTTTTTTCGTCTACGCTAACAAATTGCTCCATGATGAGCAATTTGCCTCCATTTATCCATGAAATTTTTATTCCTAGAGCAATTGGCGGCTGGCCACACAGTGGCGGCCGGGATTTTTTACAAGATGGCTAGATACGAGAGTCCCAACAAACATTTTCACTGCTTTTCATTTTCATTATTTTAAGGAGTAGGCTAACTCGACAACAATCTTCCCTCCCAAGTGTCATTAGTCCAGCAGGTCCTCCAACACATGTGGTTCCTCTATAGATGAAGTGCACCTTTTCCAGATGTCCTCTACTGTCCGAATTCCAGCCATTCATTTTCCGTCCTCCCCTCTTTCCGACATAGTCTCCATTTTCATCGTTTGTTGATGGACATTGTCTCTGTTAACACCACCGTCATCGTTTGCAGATGGTTTAATGATCGAGGGATAACTGACTCAACAAGGTAGTTGAAATCATGAATGTGATGGGATGGTTTGCGTTTGAATTTCAAATTCAAATTGTAAACGTGGGACTCCACTGGCACCAGAAGACCTGCCAGAGTAAGAACACTCGCTAGGAAAGATTTCTCCCGAGTTAGCCTACTCCTTATTTTAATTGTAAGTTGAATTTTTCATCTACGAATTGCGCTGAGTTGTGCTTCAAAATCACGCGTGGGAAGGATGTGCAACGGTTCTGCTGAGGAGGAGATTGATCTTTCCAAAATGTGTTGGGTGGTGCGTCAAAATTACATGCGGGAAGAGGTGAGTGGAGTTCTGACAGAGGATTAATCAACTGCCAGGAACGGTTCTCATTGATTCAAGGAGTTTGTTCTGAGGCACTGTTGAGAATATCATCCACCTATTCAGGAGTTCATTCTTAGTTTTTTTATCAGCTCATCACCAGCCAGTTCAGGAGTTTGTTCTAAGTTTTGTTATCAATTCATCACCCGCTGATTTAGCTTTAGGCACTGTTTAGCCCATCACCTCCCGGTTTAGCTCATCAACCGACAGTTCAGCTTGAGGCACCACGTAGGTCATGTGGAGAATGACAACATCTACTCCACACCATGGTTCTGGTCATTCAATTGAGTTAAATCACTTAACAGATGGTTCTGGCCACTTTGCTATGAAAATCTACAGGAGAATTGACCTAGCAACAAGTCTTTTGCTTCATATATCAAGGATTAGAAAACAATCTTGATTTTACTTCTGAGAGGATTGAACTCTGTTTTATGAGGAGGCCGAAAAAATCGTAGAGACCATAAAAATCGTATTGACTATCAACCCCAAGCCTGGAGTGAGAATATTAGAGATTGTAATCCCCATCCCATAGAACAATGCCCTAAAAACCATAGTTTCTTAACAATAGAAAAAAAAACCCCGTCAGCACCAAATCTCCAAGATATTAATTATAATATTGTTCTCCTTCTCTACCAAATATTATTTATTAATGTTCTTTCTCCTTCCCAACCTAATATTTGAAAAGTGAGTCAAGACTAAAACTGATAAGAATCCAAAGGGATTTTAGGTAAGCAGTTCAAAGTCAAAAACTTGGAGAGGCTCGCATCATATAGTATTTTGTCAAATCCATGGTCTGGATATCGGAACAAAAAGGTTCTTTGATACAAAATTGCATCCATCTTAGGCAAGCAAATGCATAAAATAATGCTTAATTTTAACTATACTTATTGTAGTTGATGTAAGATAAAGCCACTATAAATGTTCTGTGCAACACTTTTTTTTAACTAACATAGACAGTAATACCCTCAAGATTGAAACTATTATTTGTAAAAGCTTATTTTAAAAGCTTCCATAAACTATTACTATCTAAAACTTTTGTAAACTTAAAATCTTCAAATTAGTTTTAAATCTGACTTTAAATTGGTTTCAAATCTAGTCAGTGCGATGAATTTAGATGAGTTTCTTTTTACATGAATGGGATTCCTCAATAATTTTGACGATTTAAATACCCATAAATAAATATTAAAATTTACGAAGAATAAAATCTCAGAATAAAATATCATAACAATAACTTCATGTTGGATTACTGAGAGGGGCGGTGAATCAGTAATAATGTAATTATAATCATTTTTCTTCAAATGTTATATCAATGTAGAATTATTATCCAATAATGAGCAGTAATAAATAAAAAATCACACACACACACACACAGTACACCAATGTTTTACGTGGAAACCCAAATCGGGAGAAAACCACGGAATGTTTTATCTTATATGTCTTGAAGAATTACATTCATTGGAAGCACCAACTTCCTTTGTTTTCCAGCTGCAATTGGAAGGAGGCTCCAGCCCCCTAGTTTCTCAGGCTACAACTTGAGGGAAGATCCAACTCCCCAAATCTCTGGCTACAACCAGAAGGAGGCTACAACCACCAATGTTCTCTGGCTACAACCGAAAGGTGGCTACAACCACCTGTCCTTGCCCCGTCCTGCCACCATGAAGTAGAAGTAGAATGATGGAGCCACTATCACACTATCATTGCGAGATATACCACTATAAACCTATACCAATAAATCTAAACCATGCATCAACCATGCATCAACCTGTACCCTCAACCTATAATCAACCTGTACCACAATCAAGTGCATCAACCATGCACCAACCTGTAATCAACCTGTACCATAAACAAGTGCATCCAACCATGTACCAAGTATGTTCCAATCATGTGTCAACTACTGATCAACTATGAATCATCAATATTTACCAACATCATCAACTATACACCTCATGTATGTGCGCCAACTCATCAACTACTTGTCTCAACCATGTACTCAACATGTACCTCAACCAAAAGTCCTCATCAATTTCATCATCCAAATCTAATTTGTAGCTCTGTAATATACCTGGTGTATATGATCACATTCCTTCAAACCTTCCTTAACTTTAACAGCAAGAGACTAGCATTTTCATCAAACTTTTCTTTAGTCTCACATGCTTAGTTTTGGATTAGTCAACAACCCTAACTTGAAGTAATAATAACTTTGAACCTGTAATGTATAAAGATCTGAAACTGATACACAATGTTCTTCAGTGTGTTTTATTCAATTTCTCCAAGTGGCACTACTTGGAACCTCTCAGGAAAGGAGTTATAGCAAAAATGGCATACCTTGCTGAATTTTGGCTTATTCTAGAGAGCAAACTTGTAGAGCGTGCCCCACACAAACTATTTCATGAAATGATCTAAAACGGTTACACAACATACTACAGATTCTACCCTAACTAACACATTTGGTCTCATTGAATTTGGATCTGTTATGAAAACTTTATGACATTTTTACCCGAAACACCTAATTTTGACTAGTTTCAGGACTAGCCACAAACCCTATTTTCCACAGAGTGTAACTCCCAAAATACAACGACCCACAAGATGAATATTTAACCACAGATAATTGGATATGTTTTCTCATTTTCATAGAAATTTTAGGATCTGAATCATTATAGAAACAAATTTATAGCGAAAATGGTGAGATGACCTGAAAATAACATACCTTAGAAAGCACCATCAAAAGAATTTATCCTTCCTTGCATTTCAGCCTTCTTTTCTTCACTTTCCTTAGAATTTCGGCTTAGATATCATTTGTAGACCTCATACACCTATAGATATTCAATATTCTCAAGTGTGATTCAAATGATAGAGCCTTGTCTCTTATTTATACTCTCCAAGTAGCTTCCTTAAAAACATCTTCTAGGTCATTTGGCACCACCTTCCTTATTTTAGGGTTGGGTCCACTTCTAATTTTTCCATTAAAATTATTATTGAAATAATTTATTTTGTATTCACTTTGAATTATAATACACTCATCACTTCACTTTATTATTTACCTTTTAAAATCTCTTAAAACACTATGATTACTTTGACCTTTTGGGGCTTCTGGATGACATATGAGGGTCCTCCAACCCCGGTAGAATATAACTCTCAAACCGTGATGATTCATGTGACATTCTATCACACCACCAGAAATGAAATGATATGTACTATCCATATGAATAGTATTATCTAAAAAATATATCATAACTCATGCCGTTACCCATCAAACAAACTTGGTTCCATTACCCAAACACAGGGTCTCAACTTCTCATGGCCATAACTCTCTAACTTAGAGTAGATGAATTATGTGGCGTTCCACATGCCACAGAAAATGACATGACAGGAACTATCCATCTAGGATGTTTTCCTAGAAAATTCACTTTTCTCATCTCATTATTCCCACAAGTAATCATGGGTTCTCTTACTTGCACAAAGCGTCTTCCGGTGAGGGGCTTTCACCATAAGGGGACCACTTTGGAGTTCATCCATATTTACTTCTTATCGACCATGAAAAATAATGAGTCATATTTTACATCAAACACTATTGGGTCCATTACCCAAACCTTTGTGCTATGGGTCTTTCTTCAGGGGTTGACATCAATGACAACCAACCTTAATCAACAACCTCCCCAGCGGCATTGATGGCAACACTTTCGATTAAACAACTGATAATATCACTCATGCTCCCCACGAAACCATGCCTCGTCCTCTGCATCTGATAAATCTACTCCCCACGGAACCATGCCTTTGTCCTTTGCATTTGATTAATCTCTCCCCCTTGTCATCAATGGCGGGGCATCTTCTATCGGGGTTGCTCCCCTTGTGATTGTCCTCTTATGGTGCTTCCTGGGTATGCATCTAAGACATATAAGATAAGCATTCAAAAGCATTCATTTTTGGGTAGAAGGAAAATAAATCAAATTCTTTGGTGAAGATATTCAAGGCTTCCCGTGGAAGTGTTTTTATAAAGATATGCGCCACTTTTTTTTTTGCCCACATACTCAACTTCGATGTTCTTTTTTACGCAACTTTGTTCCGTGAGAAAGTGATACTTGATTGGAATGTGCTTAGTCATGGAGTGCATCCGCGAGGGGTTTTGAGAATCTTGATGACACTTATTATTATCACAATATATTGGAATGGACTCATCATACTCAACTTTGTATATGTCAAGTTTGTTTCATCCAAAGAACACATTTTGCAACATATTGTTGCTGCAATATACTATACCGGTACAGATAGAGATAGCGATGATTGTTTCTTGCTTATCCATTATACCAAACACTCACCTAAGTAGAACAACATCCCTTTGGTGCTTACGTCGGTCATCAATACATTGCAATGCATCGTAGCCAGGCCATAAGTGATAGATCTTTTTTCCTTTTGGATACCATAATCCAAACTCTTTTGTTCCTTTGAGATGTCGAAGATCCTCTTTATTGCTAATACATGTGATTCCTTTGGTGCCACAATTAGCTGCACCGCATTACAATGCGTGTCACATGTCCAACTACCTACATTAAATTTGAGTGCGGATGTTGTCACATATAGTAGGCGCCAATCATTGACCTATATTTCCTCGATGTAGACTTTGAATCATCATCTTTCTCCAACTTACAGCTGGTTTGCATGGGGTGATAATTGGTTTGCAATTTTCCATTCGAAACCTCTTTTAGCATTTCTCGATATACTTGGTTTTGATAAATAAAATTCCTTGGTTGCTTTTGACGTATGTCAAAGTCGAAGAAGGATAGTTCTCCCAAGTATGACATTTCAAATTCACTCTACATGTCTTTTACGATTTAGAAAGCAGCTTGTCATCATCACCTGAAAATAGCCGTATCAACATAAACTTCCAATTAATAAAATATTAACGGCTTACCTTGATGTAGAGGTTGCTATCGGCACTTCCTTTTCTGAACCATGACTACTGGATACTTATCAATCACGGGTACCATGCTCGAACTGTTTTAGACCATACAAGGCCTTCTTTAATTTACACACATAGTCTATGTTCCTTGACAACTAAAATCCTTACGGTTGTTCAATGTGGAGCTTCTTCTTTAAGTTCCCCATTCAAAAAGATGATTTTAAGTCCATATGATATACTTTAACATTTTGGAGCATGCATAAGCTAAAAAAAAAGCAGATTGCTTCCATTCTATGGCTGGGGCATATGTCTCTTCAAAGTGGATTCCTTCAATCTATGCATGTCAACTTTGCTTATGAAATCTAGCTTTATTCCTTGTAACTGTCCATCTTCATTCAATTTGTTCTTGAAAACCATTTTGTGTGATCACATTCTTATTCTTTGGTCTTGGAACCAATTCTCAAGTGTCATTTTTCTATATTTGATCAATTCTTCATCCATGGCCTTATTCCAAAATTCATCCTTCCTAGCTTCTTCAAATGGTTTGGTTCAATTGTAGATAAGGTGCTAGGTGTGTTTCTTGAGGTGAATAGATTTTTCTTCTAGTGTATCTTGCATCTTTGTTTCCAATAATCGATCTAAAGGACGATTCTTACGCACTTGTTTGCTGGAGTTGTCTTTGGAGATACTTGTTTGACTTTCTCTTCTGCTTCTGTCTGGTTCTCTTCATCTTCCTCTTCCTCTTCCTCTTCTTCTTCTTTCATCTTCTTCTTCAAAAGTTGTTTCCATTGATTTATTTTTTCTTCTTTCTTTGGATTGGTCTTCTGTTTCATCGGTGATTATGTTGATGCTTTCCACAACTGTTTAATCTTTGATTACATGGGTTATTGTCTTTCCTTGGCCAGGTATTCCAACAAAATTCCTTTGTCCACCGCGATGTTCAAACTTTCCCGTTACGTCATCTTCTCTTTTGATGTGTTTTCTTCCAAAAACCACGAAGTGCTTCTCATTTGCTTGTCTTCCTTTCCATAGATTGTAGAGAGTTTTATCAGCGTTGTTTCGACGTTACTTTGTTTTGAATGGTGAGTTGTTGTATGCTGCTTTACTTTGTGTCCAAAATATCTGTCAACTTTGGATCATTATTATTGATTTAGAGACCATTTCTTGTATTGTCTGTTCTTTCTTTCAACAACTCCATTATGTTGAGGGTGTCCTGAGCGGGGTGTCTTTTTGTTCCATGATTAACGATTATTCCATAAATTCTTTTGAGGTGATTCTCCTCCATTATCAGATCTTAAGCATTTGATTCTTGAATGGATCTCATTTCAACCATTTCCTTATAGATCTTGGGGAATTTTCAAAGCTTACGATTTTTCTTGAGAAAAAAGACTATGATCATTCTTGTATAATCATCAACTAATAACATAAAATATCTCTCACCTTTTAAACATTTTTTTTTTTTTTTTTTTTTTTTTTTTTTTTTTTTTTTTTTTTTTTTTGTTTTTTTTTTTGTGGAGTATTCCTTTGATTTGACTTTGGTCTTTGTTTTCTTTCCTTGATGTGTCTTGCATAAAGTGTTGGTTGGTTTTTGTGATCCAGGGCATTTCTCGGCCTTCTCTTTCTTTGACTTTGACAAGGTTATCAAAATGCATGTGACCCATTCTTACGTATAGCAGCCAACTTTCATCTTCCTTTCCCTAGACAACACTTTCATTTAGATTTAAAGCAACACATATATGTTGCTTGAAGTTTCTTGCAGTTGTAGCAATCAAATTTCCTGAACATTCTTTTCTTATATCACACACTTTTTAGATGGAAGCCGCTTTATGATGTGAAGTTACACGACGACTCACACTTAAAGATTATGTTTCATATCTTCTACTAATAGAACATTTTATACCTTTTCATTCTCGTTCCCCAATTCCGGTTATTACCTTTTCAATGATTTTGGATGAATCATCATTTCAAAGAGGCCGATCCATCTCTTTCCTCTCTTAATTTAAGCCAAGAAACTTTTCTCTATCAGCTGTCATGTGTTTGAACATCCAATGTCAACATACCAACTTAGCGTTTCTTTTGTTTTAGATTGTAGAGACTATACATTCATTGCTATCTTGATCTTACTTTCTTATCCATTCATTTTGAGATTCTTGTTTGACTCGTTGAGGTTCTTTTAGGAGGGAGTTGTTGGTCGTTACGCAATTTTTGACCGTAATGTCCAAAATTGTTGCATTGTAACATTCCACTTGATTAACTCAAGGATTCAAACTGTAAAATTCTTCTACGTGTTTTACCAAGTCTTCTTAAGACAACCCCTTTGTGTGGCTCTCAAAGTAGTTATTGTTGTTGTTGTTAGCCTTGCCGATTTACGACTTTATGTCCAAAATTATTACCAAACATAACATAAGCCGAAAAATATAGTTTGATACGGTAGTTGAAGATCTTATGAAATGAGGTGCTCTTATGAATCCTTCTTCTTCTTGAGGGCTTCCTATCTATTGTTGATTCTGAAACCTGAATCTTCTGATGGAGATGTCCACAATAATCTTCCTTGTATATCTTTTTATCCCCTTTGATTGTTTACGCATAACTTTTTGGATTTGTTTCTTGCTCTATTGTTTTGGAGCTTAGTCCCTTTTCTATTTGATTTTATCCAAGTCCGGACTTGTCAGAGATAAGATTTTGACTATAATAATGTCATCAGGAACTTTTGAGCTATTGGATATTTTTTGAA
Source organism: Picea sitchensis (assembly GCA_010110895.2). Classification (NCBI taxonomy): domain Eukaryota; kingdom Viridiplantae; phylum Streptophyta; class Pinopsida; order Pinales; family Pinaceae; genus Picea; species Picea sitchensis. Next base: position 222,082 of record SNQJ01S0026269.1, on the reverse strand, counting down.
TATCCTTTCTTAGTGTGACAATCTACGCTTCCAGGTTTAATGATCACATCCTTTCCTTCTAGTTGTTCTTTGAGTGATTTTCAATTTTTATCTTCTTCTATTTGAACCTTCAATTTACGCAATCGGTTGTTCTAGTTCTTGAGTGTCTTTTTTTCTTATCTAGTTCTACTTAGGTTTCTTTGTTTTCTTGTTTTCTCTTGATAACTTCTATGGAACTCATTAATTCTTCTCAGTCAACTACGCCTCTTCAATTTCTTCTTCGTATGCTTCTTCATATTCTTCTTAGTCTTCTTGCTCCGAGTCTTCTACTGCCATGAATGAAACTCTCCACATTTCCTTCCATCCGACTTCATCTTCATCGATGATGAGATGTCTTCTTTAGTTACAAGCGTTTTTCTTGAAAAATTTTCTTTGTAATTCTTTTACATTTATATGTTTGTATGCGCCTTTAAGGTAACCTTCATCATTTCTCTTTTTCTTATGGGACATTTGTTAGCAAAATGACCAATACTATCACAATTAAAATAAAATTAAATGAAGCTTACCTCGTACCTACAGATTGGTTCCCCTTGTTAGGTATTTTTGGCCAGTTGGCCACTTCTTCATCATCTTAGAGGCGATACGTTCTGTTCTTGCTATATTCTTCTTGTTCCTTTTTCTTTTGCTTTGATCTTTTGGATTCTTTGAAGGCTACTTCTTTTACATCTGGATTTTCTGTTCAGTTCTCATCTCAATTTGGAAAATTCCATGCGATTCAGATCCATGCTTATTGAGTTTAAGGTGGAGATATTTCTTCTAGTGCTGATATCTTATGGTTGAATCTCATAGAAAGAGATCTTGAGTACCTTTTGAACAATTCACGAGGATTCTTTGATTTCTTCTCTCCAATCCTATGATTGCATTCACTATTTCGTAAAATTTCGTGTAAGAAGTAGAGTACGATCTTCATATTCCTTCATTTTGGTTGAACTAACCTCTTTAGAAGTTTGAAGCTTCCTTGTTTTGACTTTTAGATCTCCTTCCTTAAATATTTTGAAGCTTGTCTCAAATCTCTTTAGCGGTACTACAATGTCGCGACTTTGGTGAATACCATTATCGCGAGACCATTCAAAGTGCATTTATGGCTTTGAGAATAATTTCACTTAGAGTTTCCAGCTGCTTTGGCCGTTTGTTGAGGTGGAACTCTTTGATTTGTGTATCCATCTACAATTGATTGTCAAAACAGAAATCCTATGCGTATATGCCTTCATCGCATGCTCCAAAAGCATACTTTTGTCCATCAAACTGTGGTATTCCATTTTATCGAGGAGTTGGTACTCTCCATGATCACCTTTTAGTGGTTAAACTAATTATGAAGGAACCTACCATTACCAATTGTTGGATTCTTGAGGGGGTGAATCGGTAATAGCGTGAAATTATAATCATTTTCTTCAAATGTTATATCAATGTAAAATTATTATCCAATAATGAGAAGTGGCAAATAATCAATCACCACGTACATGAGTACACCGATTGTTTATGTGACCGTCGGGAGAAAACCAAAGGGAATGTTTTTTCTTATGTCTTGAAGATTACATTCATTGAGCCACTAACTTCCCTTGTTTTCCAGAGCTGGCGGAAGGAGGCTCCAGCGCCTAGTTTTCGGGCTACAACTGAGGAAGCTCAAACTCCCAAATGTTGGCTGCAACCAGAAGAAGGTTACAATGCCCAATGTTCTCCGACTACAGCCAGAAAGTGGCTACAATACATCCTTGCCTAAATCTGCCACCCTGAAGTAGAAGTAGAATGATGGAACCAATCGCGCTATAGCGTGAGATATACCATTGTAAACCTATACCGGTAAATCTGAACCATACATCAACCATGCATCAACGGCCAATGTCTCAGCACGTACCACAATCAGGGTGTCAACTATGCACCAACACAGTATCAACACGTACCACCAAACAAGTTACATCAACCAGTACACTAACGTAATCAGCGTACCATAAACAAGTGCATCCAACCATGGCCCAAGTATGTTCAATCTATCCAACTACTCATCAACTATGAATCGTAAATATGTATAACATCATCAACTATACACCCCTCATGTATGTGCCAACTCATCAACTACTTGTCTCAATACATGTACTCAACATGTACCTCAACCAAAAGCCCTCATCAATTTCATCGTCAAATCTGATTTGCAGCTCTATAATAGACCTGGTGTATATGATCACATTCCTGCAAACCTTCCTTAACTTTATGACAAGAGACTAGCATTTTCATCAAACTTTTCGTTAGTTTCACAGCCCTAGTTTTGGATTAGTCAACAACCTAACTTGAAATAATAATAACTTTGAACCTGTAATCAACATAAGAGATATGAAACTTATATGAAATGTTCTTCAGTGTGTTTTATTCAATTCCTCAAAGTGACACTACTTGAAACCTCTAAGAAAAAGAGTTATAGCAAAGAATGTCATACCTTGTTGAATTACGGCTTATTCTAGAGGCGACCTTGGCAGAAGTGCCCGCACCAAAGGAAATATTTTATGAAATGATCTAAAATGTTACACATCATACTACATAAAGTACCCTAACCAGCAGGGGAGTTGGTCTCACTAATTATATCTGGTATGAAAGGATTATGACGTTTTACATGAAACACATGTTTTGACTGGTTCGAGGAATCGTACAAACCCTATTTCCACCCAGGTGTAACTCCAAAATACAATGACCCACAAGCTTAATTTTTAACCCACCGGATGATGGGATAGGTTTTATCACTAGAATAGCAATTTAAGGATCTGAATCATTATAGAAAAAAGTTATAAGCCCGAAATGGTGAGATGAACACGAAATAACATACCTTAGAAAACACCATCAAAGAATTTATCCTTCCTTTCATTTCGGCCTTCTTTTCTTCACTTTCCTCAGAATTTTCCAACTTAGATATCATTTTAGCCCTCAGACACTATATATATTCAATATTCTCAAGTGTGATTCAAATGAGAGCCAACGCCTCTTATTTATACTCTCAGTAGCTTCCTTAAAACATCTTCTAGGTCACTTGGCCCACTTTCCTTATTTTAGGGTTGGGTCCACTTCTAATTTCTCCCAAATTAAAATTATTATTGAAATAATTTGTTTTTTTTTTTTTTTTTTTTTTTTTTTTTTATTATTTTACTTTATTATTTACCTTTTTTAAAATCCTGACTAAACCACTTTGATTAATTATTTACCTTTTAAAATCTATTAAACCACTTTGATTACTTTGACCTTTTGGGGCTTCTAGATGACATATGAGGGTCCTCCAACTTCGTAAGGCTATAACTCTCAAACCGTGAGGAGTTATGTGACATTCTACATACCATGAGAAATGGAATGACATGTACTATTCATATAGAATAGTATTATCTAAAAATATATCATAACTCATACCGTTACCCATCAAACAAACTTGGGTCCATTACCCAAACTTGGGGCCTCCAACTTCTCATGACCATAACTCTCTAACCGTGAGGAATTATGTGACGTTCCACATACCACCGGAAATGACATGACAAGCACTATCCATCTAGGATATTTTCCCTGACAAATTCACTTTCCTTCATCTCATTATTCCACAATTAAGCATGAGTTCTCTTACTACACAAAACGTCTCCCCGTGAGGGCTTTCACCATAAGGGGACCACTTTGGAATTCATCCATATTTACTTCTTATCAACCATGAAAAAACAATAATGAGTCATATTTGCATCAAACACTATTGGGTCCATTACCCAAACCTTTATGCTACGGGTCTTTCTTCAAGGGTTGACATCAATGACAACCAACCTTAATCAACACTTCATACAAAAGTTATTGATAGTGTAGATGTTGGAAGCCAAACCAAGAGTAATGTTGATTGTGCATCTGTCAAGTGGTGTGGGAACACACATATGCCTAAATTTGAATTGCATATATCTTATGCATGCATAACTCACAAAACTGGCATTAGTCGTTCCTTCGTGATGAGTTCAATGTCTCCAAACTACATTACAGTTAAAGTTCATCACATTCCAAATTACCCGAATAATTACATTCACATTGAGAAAGTCTATATTTAGGACAAGATCTATCGACACGTTTAATAGTATTTGTTAATGTTAGCAAAATGTAAAGTCCCTTTAGTACAGAACTAATGCAATGTGATTTCCAAAATCCATTCAATAGATAACTAATCACTCAACTCATTTTTTGTGGAAAAAAAAGCCTCATTCCGTGAGGGTACTTGGTAGTCATAAGTACTAGTTGAGAATTTGTAGTAGTTGAAAGGATTAATCTAACGGGTTAAGCATGCTCTTCCTAATTGCTTCAGAAGTATTTGTTTTTTTGGCTTGAAAAAAATATTTCTTGGAATGACCATATGACTTATGATCATACAATATCTGCAAAGAACGAAAGTTGACAACTAGTTATTAGTAAGAATCAAGTACATGTTCTCTTCCTCCATCCATTGTAAGAAACTTTCTCCGAGCAGTGAAAGAACACTGATTGTTTCCTATTGCGTATAGATTCCATGTGGCTTCTTTGAGTGGAATTTTATGTTTCTGCTTAATCAAATATTGATTAATCTTCGACAGATTTCTTTCATTTTTTTTACAATGCCTTAAACTTTAGGAGCAAATTATCCTTTCTCATTTTAGACGACTAGAATGCCCTTACGTGGATGTTACATCGCTTGACATTGATTGATATCTTAACCATATAATACATTATGCAATGGCTTTCAACAGAGATCTCGACAATATAAACAACTTTCCCTATTATATGGAAAGCACAAGGTAACATCCATACAGATGGAGAGGTCACTATTTCTTGCAATGCCTTCTTAATGGCCTTCTTAATTATAGGTATTTTTAAGGTTGATGGTAAACATAAGTTCACTCATTTATTTGAAAATGGCATTTAACCTTATACATGTCTTTCTTGTCATTCTATGGGTGATGAGTTGCTTATTGATTGCTTGTCATTCTATGGGTGATGAGTTGTGTTGATGTTGGCTTGGATGCTTAAAAATTGAAACAACTCCATTAAAAAAGTGACTAAATGAAACTCTGTCTATATTAATATACCTAGGTAGTCCAAATAACCTATTAATTTGTTGATGAAGATATGAAAAATATGATGTCTTTTTCATGACTAATTTATGAGATTTTTAATGGAATTTAAATAATCAACCATGTGACACACTTTACAATCAATTTATGTACTATTTGTTTTATGCCAATGTACTAAAATGATTCGTATATATTTATGTTTTAATTTTCTCCAAATGGCATTTAAGTAGAGAGATGTGATAATTCAAGAGAATGTTTTTGAGCTGAGGGATATCTACAATCTGGATAGATGTATCAAGTATGTAATAGTAATAAAATTAAATTAAAAAGGAAAAATAAACTACTAGAAGTGACCATAATAATTATAAAAAACTATAATAAAATAAATGAGTATAAATCCATCTTAACCACATATTTTTAAACACATCATCTTGATATTATCAAAAAGATTGCAATAATGTAACATATGTTGTGTAGTAATATTTATAACCCACTTAATATTTTGATTGCACCCTTAACATCCATTCTAAAATTATTAAGGATACTATAGTTGTAGTGGGTATCTATGATGATGTTTTCATTGTAAACCATGTATCGAATTTCAAAGTCTATGCCATGAGCTTCACTGATCAATCTTTGTTGTTTAGGAAATAAATTTTTATACAAAAGAAACAATGGTTTCCATAACAATTTCTTAGCTTCAATTTCCCCCTATATGACAGCATCTTTTGTTCAAATAATTTAATATATCCAATATTTTTTCCATAGTAAGATTTATTATCATCACGTGATTTAATATTCACCCTTAGAAAGGGAATGTAATGGAATAATTTAATATATCCAATATTTTTTCCATAGTAAGATTTATTATCATCACGTGATTTAATATTCACCCTTAGAAAGGGAATGTAATGGAATGTCTTTACTCATCTGAAAATATATCCAATCCATGATCTCAAAGCATCATATTCTATGAGGAATAATAGGGAAAAGATGAGGGCATGAAACATTAAGGAAAATGTCATATCCTTATTTAGGGAATGGAAGCAGTAGTTATTGAATGAAAAGTTACATAGACTTGGTGATTTATATTAAGCTATTCCATGTCAATGATTAATTAATCTTCATCCGTGATTCCAAAGTGAATGTTATTTAATACTCATTATTTGAAGTAGAAACCATACTTCGGTCTTTGTGTACTTCCCTAAGGTTATCAATTAACAATGAAACTTTAGTATCTTTGTAGGTCTCTATTATCTTGTTAAAAGTTGTACTTGGGAAAAATAATATAACAGATACTTTTTTATTGTTGTCTGGATACTTGCAGTATTTATTCAATGAAGAAATAATTCTTATTGGAGATTGGTGTTTTCTAGTCTTGTTCATTTTCTCTAATGGTGGATGTAATGATACATGTATAGTAAGGTTTTATATGGTTTCTATCTTATAGAAGCACTAACATAGGATTTTGGAGGGAGAAGGTAGTGTAAGATTTCATATCATTTTTATGGTGGACAAAACATAGTTACTTAGGTCTCAAAGATTATTTTAGAATGGGATTATTAGGTCTAGGAAGTTGATTTTAGAAAATAGTCTGAGTGGAATATCCCCATAAATCATACAAAATGGATGATTGACCAATATGTTCATGGTGCATTCCTATTATAGTAATTGACAAACCATAGACATGAATCTCAAAGAGATTGTAGAGATTTGGCTAGAATAAGAAGGATAATATTTCTCACACACATATATATTCTAGCCAAATCATAATATTTCTCACACACACACATATATATTCAACAAGAAACTAAACATACCTTCCTTTCTGAAGGAGCAATGATGATGGGAAATCCAAGAATGGGAAATCACCTTTTTCTGTTTACAAAAAAAAAAACTTATTTGGATTATTACTATGGTAGTAATGATTAGAGAAGTACTAATAAAGAATAAAAGGTTACTCAATAAGAAAAAAATTGTTACCTATGCCGAGTCTTGTGTTGGAACTGAATCCCGAAGAGGCCGACGCGATACCCGAATGGTGAAAATTCCTTTATCATTTGATGGGTTCCCTCGAAAGCATAACGACCCATCATTAAAAATATATTCTTAATACATTCAAATCAAATATTATACAATATAGTTTTCACCAATAAATAAACTCTCAATAGAATGGAGATATTATTCTTATACACAAACCTATTTGTATAGAATCAAATATATACAATTAGTGATTGACTACTTTAATTATAGTTGAGTTTTATTGATTAATTGTGTTGGTTTTCACTGATGTCAACCCTTGAAGAAAGTCTGGTAGCCAATTTTGGTAGCACAAAGGTTTGGGCAATGTACCAAAGTTTATTTGATGGATAATTGTATGTGTTTTGATATATTTGCAGGTAAGGCTATTCTAGATGGAATGTCATACCATTTCCGATGGTATGTGGAACATCACATAACTCCTCACGGTTAGAGAGTTATGGCCATGTGAAGTTGAAGAACCCTCATGAGTCATCTAGAAGGCCCAAAAGGTCAAAGTAGCCAAAGTGTTTGCAAAGAATAAATTATTTAAATAATAAAGTGAAGTGATGAGTGTACTATAAATCAAAGAGGATACAAAATAATTTATTTAAATAATAAAGTTAATGGAGAAATTACTAAGTGGACAAGTGGTTAGAAGTGGGTTGACCCTAAAATAAGGAAAGTGGGTTAAGATGGTTAAAAGGTAACCCCTTGAGGAAGCTACATGAAACTATAAATAAGAGGAAAAACTCTCTAATTTTAATAACACTTGAGCATATTGAATATATACAAGTGACTGAGGTAACCAAAGGATATCTAAGCTGAATTTCAGAGGGAAGGTGTAGTAAATAAAGCCGAAATTCAAGGGAGGATAAATTCTTTTGATGATGCTTTCTAATGTATGTTATTTACATGTCATCTCACCATTTTTGCAATAATTTTTTTTATAGAATGATTTAGACCATGAAAATGGGAGGTCATTGAGGAAACATATCCAAGTAGTTGTGATAAACATTTTAGCTTCTGGGTCATTGTATCTTTGCAGATATGTGATCATATACACCAGGTCTATTACAGAGTTACAAATCAGATTTGGATGATGAAATTGATGAGTTCTTTTGGTTGAGGTACATGTTGGGTACATGGTTGATACAATTAGTTGATGACTTGGCAGATACATGAGGTGTATAGATGATGATGTTGATACATCTCGATGAGACATATTTTATTGTATTTGATGCATGATTGGTACATATTTGGTGCATGGATGATGCACTCGTTGATGGTACAGGTTGAGGCACACGTTGGTGCATGGTTGATACACTTGTTTATGGTACATGATGATTACACATTGTTTGGTACAAGTTGGTGCATGGTTGATGTACTTGTTTATGGTACATGTTGATTACAGGTTGATTGGTACAGGTTTACAACAGTATATCTTACAGTGATAGTGTGATAGTGTGACAGTGGTTCCATCATTCTACTTATATTTCAGGGTGGTTGGACGGGGCAAGGACAGGTGGTTGTAGCCACCTTCTAGTTGTAGCCAGAGAACATAAGGGGTTGTAGCCTCCTTTTGGTTGTAGCCAGAGAATTGGGGAGTTGGAGCTTCCCTCGGGTTGTAACCTGAGAAATTAGGGGGTTGGATCCTCCTTCCAGTTGCAGCTGGAAAACAAAGGAATTTAGTGCTTCCAATGAATGTAATTCTTAAAGACATATAAGAAAAAACATTCCATGGTTTTCTCCCACTTTGG
>SNQJ01S0026269.1:197291-211945 GCA_010110895.2 Picea sitchensis | reverse complement strand
GATAGTTTTCATTGGCTAAAAAAACAAAACGTTGACCTCCTTGTCTATTATACTAACCCTAATGATAGCTGACGTCATCTCTAGCCTAGTGACGCAACAAGTCTGTTATATATGAGCATTTAATGATATTTAATGCATTGTGTTAATTCAAGGATCAATCATTTGGATGCTATACCATTCTGGTATATATTGAGAAGTAATATTATAAGCCATTGTCATTATTGCAAACATTGACTTCATCAATATTTACTGTTGTTTATGCTCATATATGTTGAATGTTGATAGTCATTAATCTATGAAGTACCAACCACTACTGCATATATTAGTTTTATTGTTGCCTTGTCTCACAAACAGGTGCCTTCTTCCGTGGTGTATCTTCATTTTGACTATCTTCTTGGCGGTAATCTGTGAAAGGGAAAATTTGCCTTGATCCTTTAACCCTTTGCCTTTCAAAACCCCAGATTGCCAGGAACGTCTCCCTTGGGTTTAGCCACCCTAAATAGAAAGAGCCCCCCATCGAGGTGACAGTGGGTGGGGAAGCTTTTGTTATGCTAGTTTGACCCTTACCTTTCAGCTACTTGACCTGAACTACAAACTGAGTGATAACAGGAAGCAACATGTGCGTTCTACCATTCTTCTCTAAGGTGTATGTATTCCTCTTCCCCTCATGAATACAATTTATGTCATACTGCCAAGGTCTTCCCAAAAAAACATGACAGACATCCATGGGAATCATGTCACACATAATTTCATCTCTATATCCTCCCATTTTAAATTCAACCAGGCATTGTAGAGTGATTGTTACCCGATGGCCTTTCTGCAACCATGAGACTTTGTATGACATCATATGTGCATTCGTCTCCATTCCTAGATTCTCCACCATCTCCGTGGAAACTAAGTTGTCAGTTCTCCCACTGTCAATTATCACCTTGCAAACCTTGTCCCTCATTTTTCTAGCTGTCCTGAACAAATTGTTCCACTGTGCTAGCTTTTCAGGTTCTGGCTCTTGCTTCAAAAGTACCTTCTTCATCATTAGGGATCTTCCATCCTCTGCGCCTTTTTCCTCAGCATCTTGCTTCTGCACCTCTGATATGTGAGATTCTCCTTCTCCTTTCTTCCTCTCGGGACAATCCCAAGACATATGTCATGTTTTTGCATAGGCATAACATCTTACTTCTCCTCCTCTACCCCTTCCTCTTCCTTTGGGAAAAGAGATTCTACCACCACTTTGTCTTCCTCAGGAACTTCCTCCTCTCTCAGAGTGGCTTTGTGTCTTATCCGCCTCATATTTGGGCTTCTGTGCTTTATCCTGGGCAGATCCTTTGCCTCTGTTCAAGTTTCGACCTTTGTTTTATTGACTATGCTTCCTGACCAACTTCTCTTCTGCCTTCAATTCCATCTGATATGCGTCCTCTACTGTCCTAATTGTAGCGATGATGATCTCATCCTGAATATCATATCTCATGCCATTGATGTATCTAGAAACCTTCTATTCGTCCCTCTCTCTCTGTCCAGCTCTAATGTTCAATTTGTATAATTCTTTTGTCTACTCCTTCACAGTCAATCCTCTCTGTCTTATGCTTTTCATCCTCTTGAACAAACTTATCTAGTAATCCTTGGGAATGAATTTCTCTTTTAGCTTCACTACGATTCGATCCCAACAATTGATATTTTATTTTCCCTTGCTCCTCCTATCGGCCTGCAGTTCATCGCACAACAATTTTGCATGTCCTTTTAATCTAGTGACATCATGCTTTACCTTTTTCTCCTTTTTGACATCCTCATAGTTGAAATACTTATCCATTTCTTGTATCCAGTCAAACAACTCTTCGGTGTCGAAATTTCCTGCATACATAGGGATTTCAATCTTCTCTTTGTCGCCCAATTTGACAACCGCTATCAGCAAGCGTTCTTCCACTGCATCCTCAACTACAACTCCTTCAACTTCTACTTATTCCAGTTCTACCTCACTGATGTCTCCAGCATCAGGCGCTCTCCTTTGTAATGTATCCATGGAATCCATCCTTGCACAAAGTTCTCTCATCTCCCTTTCCATTGCTCTGTTGGCTACTGGTGGGTCAGCGTGTATTCTATGTGGCATTGTGCTGACGCTTCTGATATATCTCCTCCTGATATCAGTTTTACTCCTCTCCCTACATAAGTCAATTTTGTACTCATCTCTGATACCACTTGACGTCAACCTCCCATCCAAAGGGCTCACTCGACCTCCCGGTCTTGGATCATTTGGAATACTGAGTCAGAGAGACTCCTCTGTTATATTCATTTAATTGGAATTTACATACATTCACACAATATTTCTCTGTATCTCCCAGCCCTTGGCTTATAATGGAAATCTACACACTAGATTCAACAACCTCTCCTCGGCATTAATACCATGCTTTATACAAAGGGACTCTCTTGAGTTCTTCCCTCCAACTACTCTATGCTATCGTAATGGAATTGAATGCTATCAACTACTTTATACTTATTACAAGTCAGACAGATAAAAGTGCAAGCTCCAAATATGTACTACGACCCGATACATAAAACAAAATACATTATGTTAGCACTAGAAGTCACCTCTGGATTGCGTCAAAGGTAAGCCCAGTACCCATCAGAGTTTTATGTCATAGGTTGGTTATAGAAAGATCAAATAGGGACAATCTCAAGAAAATATCATCTTAACTCAGAAAACTGGACTGGTATGCACAAGAAGGCGAGGTATTAGTTTATAGGTTATAGTAAAGGTGAGTAGGAGGAACACTTTGGTGAGAAAAATGTAGAGGTATGTTGTGGACATCAAGTCTTCCAGCAGTCGAGGAGGAAAACTTGAACACAATATCTTCTTGAATTCAAATCTCAAAGAAACTGAAAGGAATTATAACATTCATCATAACATCGTCATAATAATTCACGTGAATCAGTCAATCATGAACCCTTTCAATATCAGAGGGAAGCAAGAGGGAGAAAGAAAGTTGTTTGTCATTAAACAAGAAGTATCAGACTACAACACATATCCAGAGAACCAGAAGCTTCATTTAAAACTTTACAATACAGGAGCTTTTCTCTACCATCGACCATAACAAAATATCAAAACTGAGTACTTATACTCAGAACAGTTGCCACCACCAGAATTGTGACCTGGCCACTACAATCAAAGCTTTGTTTCTGCATCTTCTTATGTCAGTCTACACTTGCATTCTTCTGTCAGACACGATCTCAGATCAGTATGGGCTTTGCGGGAGAATCCGTTGACAGTTGAAATTTCGACTGACAGTCTACCTCCATGGCCATCTCTTCCATGATTTCCATTTATAGGGTGTGACGAGGTTTCAACAACCACCCGCGTTTCCATTAACTACTTTCATAGGAATTGGGATGGATCTTGACACACATGAATGCTCTATGAGAAGCTTACTATTCTTCTGAGTCAAGCCTAGTGCCCCAAAAATAGGCAGATCTTCTGATGATATCAAGACGAGCACTTTCGACCTTTGGTGCAGCTCCTCTCCATCGATCCACCTGACCGCAGGCCATGAAATTACGCATATCCCCTATGAAATTTCAGGATCTCTCATTTCGAGAGTCTTCACTCCCCTTGATTTCAAATATTTCGATGCTCGATCTCGCGAAATGATCCATTTAGATCGACGGTAATATTTTCTTTTAATTTGATGGCCACAATCATTTCCTTGAACAATTTCAGTCGCTTGTTGCTCGACATGCGCTTTCCCTTTCTTCATGTCCCTACTTCCATATGACCGTGGTCCATGATCGTGGGCCCAATTCCCATGCACCTCACAATTTCACGCTTCACGACTTCATGTTTCGCGACTTCATGTCATGCTCCATGTTCAAACCTTCGAGTCGCGAAATCATGATTTCTCGAATCAGATAACACGCATCTCCATTGGATTGGATGACCCAAATGAATATTGGCATTTTGAGACTTGACATTTTGGGACTCGAGAAATATGCACACTCCTTACTTCGGTTTTTCCTGGAATGACTTTCTCCATGGTTTGAATCCGGTGCCACACATCCTGCTAGATCAGACAGCTCCTATTGATTTTGGGTTTTGGGGATTCAAATCTTTTACAAGCAACTTCAACAACGTTCCGAACTCCCAATTCCCATGCTTATAATTTTCCGTTGATCTCTGAACTTCGAAATGAAATTTCCTGTGCCAAACTAAACTTGCTCGCTCGCTTTATTCAAATCTGTATTAGACCACTCGAAGTGTTGCGCTTGTGCTTATGGCTGCAGCCTCTGTAAATAAGTACTTGGATGGATGACTGAGGGCTCAGAAAGGAAAAAGGATTAGTGATAGAGATAAGGAGAGAGAAGTGATCGACCTCATAGAAAACATAAAGTCTTAGGGCTGACACCTCTCAGGTAGGCAAAAGAAGAAAACTATAAGCCAAAAGGAAAAACTTTACGATTGGGTCTGCAAAAAAAGGAGAGACAGGCAACATTACAGACTTAAGAAAAAACCCCATATTCACAAGACTCTGACAATTTTATGTGATAACATTTGTCTCCACAGGGGATGGCATGCTCCCTGCAAGCTACGAAGAACAAGTAGTTCTAGTGCCTTATATTTGAGTTATGGAGTCTCCTATTAAAAACAAAATAAACATAAAACAGGAATGGTATTTACAATGGTGGGATTCTGACTGTGGCTTTAAACAAAATTATTTTTCAAGAAGTGCCCATTTACAGGGCCACTAAAAACTTCATCACCCTCCAAATTCTGCAACCTATAAGTATTATTTGAAAGTGTCAAAAATTTTGAAGGGTCCAATCCAAAGGGATTCAAATTTACCATGCTTTCCCTTGTCCTATCTGGGTGCATCTCATTTGAGTACTAGATCCCCTAGCTGGAAATCATCCTTACTGCTTTTCCTATCAAAGGCCTTCTTTATTTTCTGTTGATGGTCATGCGCTCTATCCATCACCTGCTCTCTAGTTTGTTGGACTTCTACTAGCTGATGAATTCTTCTAATCACATCGTCAGGTTCTCCCTGGTAGTCTTGGAATAATTTTTCTACTAGAAAGGCGAGTTGAGAAGGAAAGATGGCCTCAACTCCATACACAAGATGAAAAGGAGAGGCACCAAGAGACCTCTTTGTTGTCACTCTATCATCCCACAGAGAAAATTTGAGCTTTGAATACCATGCTTTCTTGTTGTCCTCTAACAATATTTTGATGATCTTTATCAGTCTTTTGTTAGAGGACTCTGCTAAACCATTTCCTTGGGGATAGTAGGGGGTTGAGTGAATCAATGAAATTCCAATTCCAAACTGCTCACAAAACTAGATTAATGGCTCAGCCTTGAAGGATGTAGCGTTATCAGTGACAATCCTTTTCAGACAACCAAACCTTGCTATAATATCTTCAAGAAAACCAATGATTACTTTGTGAGAAGCATTCCTTGTGGGGATATATTCTATCCATTTGGTGAAGTAATCAGTGGCAGTCAATCTCCATCTATGATGACCACTCGAAGGAGGATGAATCTCCCCAATAAATTCTAGGCCCCACTGCTGAAAGGGTACTAAAGTTGCTACAGGCTTCAATGGCAGAGACTTGAGTTGCTTCTTCCCAGAGAATTTATGACATTTGATGCAAGCCCTGATTTTTTCACAGACATCAGTGAACAAAGTAGGCCAGAAGTACCCATCCCTGAGAATTTTGTAGGTTGTGGTTCTCCATAAGTGATGTCCCCCACATAGGCTATCATGAAAATCAAACATAATCCTTTGAGCCTCCTGTGGGTCTAAACATCTTAGAAGAACACCTAGAGGGTCTTTCCAATACAATACCTGGTCAATAAGGAAATATCTAATTTCTTTGAGCTTTAAATCTCTTGCCTTTCATTTTTTCCTATACAATCCAGGGGATTTAACTCTTGTACGAAATATATAATGTCTTTGTACCATGAACATTCTTCCAACGGAGGGATGTCCTAAGAAATTTTATCAGACAACTCATCTTGTTGATTTTCTGAGCAAGTGTTGATGAAGTTAACCCCCAAATATTTACAATTGGATTCATCCAACAACTTGGCTAAACCTTGGCCTTTGTGGGTTTTATTTCCATATCGAATTCAAGGATTTTGGAAATCCACTTTCTCCTTCTCCCATCTATGTCAGGATGAATGTGAATATCCTTCACAGAAGCTGAAGGAACATATGCAATGATTTTTGAATGCAGAGCATAGATTCTAAAAGCTTTGAGGAATTTCACCAAAGCATAGGCCTGCTTCTCCATGATGTTTAGTGCTCTGCTGAAAAAATAAATAGGCTACTCCAGCCTTGCATCATTCTTTTGTAGTAAAACAACGACCATTGTATCAAATGAAGCAAAGAAAAAAATTAGAAATCCTTGGAATAATCAGGACTGATTAGCACAAGTGCTTCAGTTAGTGCCTTCTTGATTTGGTTGAAGGATTCCCTGGACTCGACAGTCCATTTTACTTCATTCCTTTTCTTAGCATGGCTATGATATGCTTCAGCAATTCAACAAAATTTGAAACAAACCTTTTGATAAAATTGATTTTGCCCAGGAAGGACTGCACTTCTTTCTTGGATCTGGGAAGTGATAAGGCTTGAATAGCTTCTACCCTATTTTAATCAATCCTAACCCCCTCAGCTGATACAACGTGTCCTAACAATTTTCCTTCCTGCATGAAAAATAAAGACTTCTTGGGATTTAGGGAGAGACCAAACCTTATGCATTTCAAGAAGACCTTTGTTAAATGTTGACAATGTTCTTTATCAGATTTGGAGAAGATTGTTATGTCATCTAGATAGATGACCACAAATTTGTCTCTTTCTCTAATGAAGTCGATGTCCATGGCTCGTTGGAAGGTTTCTCCTGCATTCATCAATCCAAAGGGAATTTTGGCATACATGAATGTGCCCCTAGGAGTAGTGAAGGCTATATTTTATCTGTATTCAAGCAAGACAGATATTTGATTGTAGCCAGAAAAGCCATCAATCATGGAGATCCTTGATGCACATGTCACCCTCTGCAATATGTGTTCCATCTTTGGCAAAGGGTAATTGTCCTTCTTAGATATTCTTTTTAGATTCCTGAAATCAACACAGAGTCTGATTTCTCCACTCTTTTTTCTTACTGGAACCAAATTGGCCACCCATTCAGAATATCTCAAAGGAACAATGATTTGGGCATCCAACATCTTCTTTACCTCCCTTTCCATAATAGGTAGCATCATAGGATTTATTTGTCTTAATTTCTTCCTAAATGGTTTGGCCTCCTCTTTCAATGGGATCTTATGCTCAATGATGGTTGTGTCATATGTTTTGAGGTATTCATAGGTCTAGGAAAACACATCAACAAATTCTTTTAAAAACTCAGTATACTCAGCTCTCTTCTCCCTTGACAGGTTTCTTGATAACTTGACAAACTTTGGATCCTCCTCTATACCAATATTGCATTCAGCTACATCAACACTCTCAGTTGGGCCTTTAAACTTTACTGCCACGTCGTACCCATCAAAAAATATTTCTAAAGGAACTAGTCCTTTTGGAATGTGGTTTCTAGGAAGTTGAACAATATGGTGATTATAAATTTTATTTAAAAATACATCAACGTGAGGGTCACCTTCAAAATCATGATCCTAATCAATGTGTAACGTAGAGAACTCATCAACAAACTGAAGAAATTTTTTGATCTCAAGATCATCATCGAACACCTTCCAATGCTTGATATTGTCAGGTACAAAGGGCCTATACCTTACCTCGACATCATACCTGAGCTTAGGTGGTAGTGGGATTTTGAAATGGCTCACTAAGACAACCAAAGAATCAACCATAGTATTCTCCTCTCTTGGAACAAATGAAATGTTGAAGGCTAAGAAGAAATTGTCAATTAGGTCCCATACCTCATTTATGTAAGTATTAACCCTAGGGTTCTTGGATTGATAAATATTTTTGACCTGATGAAAAATTAGTTCATCATCTCCAAATACTGCTATCTCTTTGATCCCCATGTCTTTCGCAGCCCTTAAACCCAAAATAAGAGCCTCATACTTTGCCACATTATTGGTAGCTTCAAATTCTAGTTTATAGGACAAAGTTATAGCATATTGACAAGGTGACACAAAGACCACTCCAGCACCAGCCCCTTCCTTAGAAGAGGCTCCGTTGAGGAACTATCCCACACAGAAGTAGTTGGGGGAGGTATTTCACAAAAGGAAATGGGTTTCTTTCTGATTTCAAGAGGAGCTTCAGAAGCATCTGCGAGCTGCAATATGCTGTATCCTAAGCTAGTGTCCAAATAAAAAATAGGATGGTTGATGGGGTTTTCTTCATCACTAATGATTTACACGAGCTGCGCTTCCCTGTAAAGTATCCTTTGTTCACCCCCGAACATAGGAATGGTGGCGTATGAAAGGTCCATTTGCAAGGTTCCCCCTAGTCTCTTTATCCAAGATCTAGATAGGAGCATTCTGAACTTAGGGGGAACATCAACCACTATGATATCCATGACTATGCTCTTTATTGACAGCTGGAACAAGGACACAACTAGGTATTTGATAACCCCAAGGCACTTCACCTTCATGGAATTGAAAGAGTATAGGTCGTGGTAGGTTTTTGCGACTTCCAACCCGAGTTCTTCCATGACAATATTAGGCATAAGATTATGGGATGCCCCTGAATCCATCAAGTAGTTATGAAACACCTTATCATGGATGTTCAATGAAGTGTATAAGAGAGGGGAGGAATCATCTCTATCTTCTACCAACGGTCCTAATATGACAACTATCCTTTCATCTTGCAAATGGACTGAGTCTGTGGGATGAGACATAGGTTTAGACTGCAATAATTTAGAGAGGGTCCTTTTGAAATCTTCAATCTTGACCGGTTCAGAAAGAGGTACAGGGATTCTAAGATTTTGAATTTCATGGTCAAAATTGAAAAAGGGAGGGGGCTTCAGAATTTCCTTCACTTCTAGAAAAGGAACTTTAATTACTAAAGAGGGTGCTTGTGCCTTCTTACCTTTGTTGTTGTCTATGACATTTTTGGCAGGCTTCTCTGCTCGGGTGGGCTGATCAGGAGCATCACACTTTCCTTCTTTCTTCTTAGACATGAGGTTATACATGTTTGGGTTGTTGTTGGTCTTTTTCCCCTTTCTCAAATCATTTAATTGAATATCCATGAGAGACTCTTCATATGCAGTTTGGGTTAAATGAGGAAATGATGAGGTGTCCCCAAGACAATTAATTTCATTGTCAATCTCTTCCTCCTCTCCTTCTTTGTCAGTAACAAGGTTATTTTGGAGAGGAGCCTGAACTTTTTGGTCATCTCTATCTATGTTTCTTTGATCTCTTTGGATGGTCTGAGGGGCATTAGTAGGTCTCCTAAAGTTAATTTTTTTATCAGTATTTGGGAGATTACTATAGCTCTTCTTTCCTTCCAATTAGACCCTTTCAATTCTAGAAGTAAGAGACTTTAGTAGTTTGGTTACTTCATCCATTTGAGGGGGGGAAACAAAAGAACTAGAAGCTGGACCTTCAAACTTACCTTTTCTTTTGTCCCTATCAACCTTACTCCTAAGCTTATCAACTACTAGTATATTAGATTCTACTTCAATGGCTGCATATTTCATATGACCCAAGGAGGTAGCTCTTCTTTCTCTCAACAGGAAGAAAAAATCAGGGTCGAAAGCACTAGCATAAGTCATTTTGGCAGAGTGTTATGTAGGTTTAACTTCATCGGGAATATTTTTATACATCTTATTAAATATCTTTGATAAGTCTGAAACAGATTCCCCTTCTCTTTTAAGTTCCCCAAATTATGTAATGTAATAAAGGAGATTTTTTTATTCCCCCAATTCCTTAAGAATGAATCATCTAGAGCGGAAATACTGTCAATAGATCTAGGAGGCAAGTCCTTAAACCAATCTCTAGCATCACCATCCAGGCTCTATACAAAAACTCTCATCCACACATCTTCATTTTTGATGGCCTAGATTTATGCAAATCTATAAAAGGATGCAAGGTGCTCTTTTGTCGTTATGTCTCCTTCTCCTATGAACTAAGGAATACGCCTAAGGTAGTCTGTGTCTAGGAGAGATTCATAGGCTGAGGTAAAACTAGAGGGGTGTATCTAGTAGCCAATATATCAACCATCCTATTTCTAGGAGGATTAGCACCCACCATTTGGACAAGAACTGGAGGAGAACCAGAAGGAGATGGAGTTCGGGCAGGGGAGACTGGAGGTGTGCTTCTGGGAACAAAGGGAAACAACTGAGGATCTAGAGAAAAGGCCTTAGGGATCGAGGGAACAGAGTTTTCCCTCCCTATAAAAGAAGAAACTGTAATAGGAGGAGGAGTAGTGAAACTGGGAGAGGGGAAATTAGCAAGAAAATTCCCAAAATTTAAACTTCTAGAAACTCCAACAGATGGTGTAATAGGAAAATGAGAAACGACTACTGGAGTTGCTATAGGAGGATAGTGAAAATCATAAGAAATACCTGGTTCAACAACAGAAGTGCCTTCCTGATGGTTCGGTTGTTTTCTGATAATTTTCTCTGGGTCAGCTTCAGGTGTTGCAAAAGGAAGTTGTGGAGTAGACCTCATGTGTCTGCCTCTGGAAGCCACAAATGAAACCGCAGAGTTGTACCATTGGATTCATCAGGTACACAGTTTCAATATTCAATGTTTCGAGTTTTGATGCACCTTCAGAACCAATAAGCTTTGTTGTTCAATCCCAGTGAAAATATTCAATTCGTCCCCGACAACGACGCCAAAAATGTTAGCACTAGAAGTCATCTCCAGATTGCGTTGAAGGTAAGCCCGGTACCCATCAGATTTTTATGTCACAAGTTGGTTATAAAAAGGTTAAATGGACACATTCTCAAGAAAATATCGTCTTAACTAAGAAAACTGGACTGGTATGCACAAGCAGGCGAGGTCTTAATTTAACTTCAATTAGTAGGTTATAGTAAAGGTGAGTAGGAGGAGGACTTTGGTGAGAAAAATGTAGAGGTATGTCATGGACATAAGGTCTTCTAGCAGTCCAGGAGGAAAACTTAGACACAATATCTTCTTGAATTCAAATCTCAAATAAACTGAAAGGAATTATAACAACACTATAATCAAACATTCATCATAACACAGTCATAATAATTCACATGAACCAGTCAATCATGAACCCTTTCAGTATCAGAGGGAAGCAAGAGGGAGAAATAAAGTTGACTTTCATTAAACAAGAAGTCTCAGACTACAACGCATACCCATAGAATCAGAAGCTTCATTTAAAACTTTACAATATGGGAGATTTACTCTACCATTGATCATAACACAATATCAAAATTGAGTACTTATACTCATAACAGTTGCCACCACCAGAAATGTGACCTGGCCACTACAATCAAAGCTTTACAGCTGCATCTTCTTTTGTTAGTCTGCACTTGCATTCTTCTATCATACGTGATCTCAGATCAGTATGGGATTTGCAATAGAATCCGTTGATAGGGGAACTTTCGGCTAACATTCTGCCTCCATGGACAACTCTTCCATGATTTGCATTTATGGGCTGAGATGAGGTTTCAACAACCTCCCCCATTTCCATTAACTACTTTCATAGGGATTGGGATGGAGCCTGACACACATGAATTCTCCAGGAGAAGCTTACGATTCTTCTGAGTCAAGCCTAGCACCTTGAAAACAAGAAGATCTTCTGATGAGACCAAGACGAGCGCTTTCGGCCTTTGGCACAACTCCTCTCCATCACTCCACGCGACCGCGGGCCATGACCTTACGCATATCTCCTATGAAATTTTGGGATCTCGCATTTCGGGAGTCTTCACCTCCCTTGATTTCAAATATTTCGAGGCTCGATCCTGTGAAACGACCCATCTAGATCGGCAGTCGCATTTACTTTGAATTTGACGGCCATGATCATTTCCTTAAACAATTTCAACCACCCATTGCTCGACAGGTGCTTTCCCTTTCTTCATGGTCCTGCTTCCATATCAACATGAGTCGTGATCATGGGCCCAATTCCCAAGTGCCTCATGATTTCGCGTTTTGTGACTTCATGCCATGCTCCATGCTCCATGCTCAAACCTCCGAGTCGCGAAATCACGATTTATCGGACCAAATGCCATGAGTCTCTGCTGGATCGGATGACCTAGATGAATATCGACATTTAGGGACCTCGACATTTCAGGACTCAGGAAATCTGCGCACTCGTTACTTCGGTTTTTCTCGAAATGACTTTCTCTGTGGTTCAGATCTGGTGCCACATGTCATTCTGGATCAGACAAGTCCTGCTGATTTCGGGTTTCAGGGATTCATATATTTTACAAGCAACTTCAACAACGTTTCGAACTCCCGATTCCCGTGCTTATAATTTACAAATTTCCTCTGCCAAACTGAAATTGCTCGCTCTCTTGATTCAAGTCTATATCAGACCACTCTAAGTGATGTGCATGTGATTATGGCTGTGACCTCTGTAAATAAGTACTTGGATGATTGATTGAGGGATCAGGAAGGAAAAAGTATCAGTGATAGAGACAAGGAGAGAGAAGTGATTGACCTCAGAGAAAAAATAAAATCTTAGGGTCAACACCTCTCAGGCAGGAAAAATAAGAAAACTATAAACCAAAAGGAAAAACTTTACGATTGGGTCTGGAAAGGGAGGAGAGATAGGAAAAATTATAGAATCAGGAAAAAAACCCAGATTCACAAGACTCTGAAAAGTTTATGTGATAACACATTCCCCCATCAATATTATGTGATGGCTCAGCCTCCAAACATTAAAGGTATTCATAAATCAAAAGGTTTTGTCAGACACCTCATTAATACATTGATTATTTTTTTTAAATTCAAAATGTTTCAAAATATGCGCTAGTGCACTCAACTATCTTCCAGGCTTGTGCTTTGTTGGCGATGCTCCTGCATCACAATGATAAAATGTTAAGCCATAAATTTGCAAAGGATATGCATAATGAATTTGAAATGTCATTACTCAGAGAACTATACTTCTTGCTGGGTCTTCAGATACGTCAAAGAAACCAAGGAATTTTTATTTCTCAAACTAAGTATATCATAGAAATGCTAAAAAGGTTCGAAATGGAATATTGCAAACCATTTACCACTCCTATGTAAACTAGTCGCAAGTTGAGAAAAGATGATGATTCAAAGTCTACAGACCAGAGGAAATATGGGTCAATGATTGGTAGCATACTATATGTGACAACATCTAGACCAGATGTAATGTAGGAAGTTGGACATGTAGCATGATTTCAAGAAACACCAAAGGAATCACATGTATTAGTAGTGAAGAGGATTTTCAGATATATCAAAGGAAGATAAGAGTTTGGATTTTGGTATCCAAAAGGAAAGGATATATCACTTATTTCCTACACAGATGTTGATTGGGCAGTTTGCATTGATGAATGACGAAGCACTAGTGGAGCAATGTTCTACTTGGGTGAGTGTTTAGTATCATGGCTAAGAAAGAAAAAATCATCAATATCCTTATCTACAACCGAGGTAGAGTATATTGGAGAAACAACATGTTGTACACATGTTATATGGATGAAAATAACTCTGACAAATATACAGGTTGAGTATGAATAGCCCATTCCAATCTATTGTGATAATACAAGAACCATTAGTATCTCAAAGAATGTGGTGATGCACTCAAAGACGAAGCACATTCCAATTAAGTATCACTTTCTACAAGAACAATTTGTAGAGAAGAGCATCAGAGTTGAATATGTGGGCACAAAAGAACAAGTGGCAGTCATCTTTAAAAAACTACTTCCAAGAGAAGCCTTTGAGTATCTTCGCCAGAGACTCAAAGTAATTTCTAATCCAAAATTAATTCTTTTGAATGATTATCTTATATGTCTTATATTACACAAGGAAGCACCATAAAGAGGACAGATCATGTTGGGAGATCAGTTTCAGGAAGAGTTCAGTCAGGGGGAGTATCCCCAAGGACAGTTCAGTTAGGGACAGCAACCCCGAATGGAAAGATACCTTTTCCATTGATAACAAAGGGGGAGAGATTTATCAGATGTAGGGAACATTGGCATGGTTCTAGGGGGAGCGATGGTTAGATGGGGAGAATGAGTGATATGACTTAAGTGTTTCATGACATGACCTCAGTATTGCATCAAAGCTCAATATTCCATCAGAGTGTTTCCATCAATGCCAAAGGGGGAGATTGTTAATTAATTGGGTTGGTTTTCATTGATGTCAACCCTTGAAGAAAGTCTAGAAGCATAAAGGTTTGGGCAATGGACCCAAGTTTGTTTGATGGATAATGGTATGAGTTTTGGTATATTTGCAGGTAAGACTATACTATATGGATAGTACTTGTCATTCAATTTTTGGTGGTATGTGGAAGGTCACATAACTCCCCATGGTTAGAGAGTTATGAGTCATCTAAAATCCACAAAAGGTCAAAGTAGTCAAAGTGTTTGGAAAGAAGAAATTATTTAAATAATAAAGTGAAGTGATGAGTGTACTATAAGTCAAAGATAATGCAAAAGAAATTATTTAAATAATAAAGTTAATGGAGAAATTACTAAATGGACAAGTGGTTAGAAGTGGGTTAACCCTAAAATAAAGAAAGTGGGTTAAGATGGTTAAAAGGTAACCCCTTGAG